>VZRS01012975.1:11451-67284 GCA_013398055.1 Ifrita kowaldi | reverse complement strand
CAAATTCAACCCGCTACACCATTACATCATGCTGAATATTTTTATACCTTTATGTTAATACAGGTCTTCTATATACTGATAGAAAAGCAGATCTTTCACCTAGTCTGTAAAGAAAATTTTATAAATCAGCTGGTGCTGTTCTGCCTTATGTTGTGAATAGGATATTAAATCTTTGCCTTTCCTTGAATCTTCACCAATTTATTTTATTCCTTGACACCAGAAAAGCAGTCTTGTTACGGAAATGAAATCACATCTGGGTAAAACTTATTTCACACTCATCCCAAGTCCAGTGGAAAAAAAATTCAGCACATGAGCTTTTAACAGCAGAAAAACTGGAAGTTGAATGTTACTCAAGCTATCACAGGTTACTCTAAGGATAGGCTCAACAGGAAAAGGAACTGTCAGACAGGCCTTCTGAGGGACCAGTTTCTGTGCATTGGGACCTTCGCTCTCAAAGCTTATCTACAAAAACACTGTAGACCTGTGGTTTTTGCTCTGGAGCATTTCCAGGATGACAAGATACTCTCAGTGATACCAAACATTGAGATCTTGTTGCTTTTTGGAGATAATCACTGAGATTGGCACTTCCTGTGCCTGATCTACCTCAGACTGGCATGTCTAGGATGCTGAATATGGTGTTTGCTGATGACTAAACTGGGAATCTATCCAGGTAGTCAATGTCCTTTTATACTGCTAAAGTTGAGTGAGATCAACTCCACCCCTAATGAAAAGTGTTGTATTTAAGGAATCTGTTCTGCTAATGCTCAGGCACAGTAAAACAGACCCTCATGTAACTGGAATGTCATTGAGGAGGACTCAGTACTAATCCCTAGGTTATAAATTGTAAATTATTACTGCTCTTAAGCCCTATATTAATGTATGGTTATGTTGCCATATAGCCAGTGGTAAGGCAAAAACGATTTGGTATTAATTCTGAGGAAAGACAGACCGGACAACAAAAAGCAAAGACTAAAACAAAAAAACATCTAACAGTCCCCCTAAGTACCTCAGGGCCTTCTGCATGTCACTATTCCATACAAATGGATCTGGAAGAGAGGGTGACATCACCAAAGGCATCATAGATCAGCCTGCATTCAGCTTTGAGAAACTCTTTTTTGTAACTTGACAGAAAACTGGGTTTAACAGCTCTAAAAGACTGATCATGATCTTACATGAGTCTGAGGCTTTATCTGTTGAAAATTTAACTTCAAAAATTATGGGTTTAGAACCAAATGGATGCAGGTCTTGGTATTTGAGTCAACACAGGGGTTTGTTGGTTTGTTCCACTGTAGATGTGCAGATTCAAAATTTCCATTACTTTCAGTAACAAAGTTGTAATGATGAACTCATTGTGGGCATCCAAATGAAAAACTATTCTTCATTCAGTTTCTAGGCAAGCATGGTGTTAAAAAATGCTGAGATAATTTTGGACATTCGTTGTGTCTTAGTTGGGACTGCTTGTCATAAAGCTTCAAATACTATCTGACATAAAATGAAAGAGATTCTTCTTACTGCTGCTCGAAGAAAGCTTTGTTCATAAAGGGCAAAGGCAGGTTGTAGCATTGTCTTCAGGGAATCTGTTTGATCCCAGGTTTTCCTGTTGCAAAGGTCATCTGACTCTCGTTACTGCTGCAGCTGTTGACATCGGTCGGCCTTTGACTTACTTGGGAAGGTCAGCCTCAGCTGGACCGCATGAAGCATCCCCTGTGCGGCTGGGGGCTGGCTCGGGGGCACAGGTGTGGTTGTGCCTGATGCTGGCATGGTCCTCACGCTCTGCACAGGGCTGGGCACTGCTCCCACACTGCCAAAAGCTGCCAGTCGGGCGTTACGGGGCTGTTGTGGGCAGAGTGGGACCTTCAAACAAAGCTTATCAGCAGAGCCTTTCCCTTGAGTCACACGGTTCAGAAAGCATCCCCTTGCTCTCCCAGCTACTCAGAGAGGAGTCTAGGTGAGGCTGGATCCAATCCTAGCTCCAGACTTAGTCAACAGTTTATGTCTAAAGATTATACAGGTCTAATCAAACCTTTATATGATTTTATCCACAGAATTAAGCATGGCTACCCAAATATATTTATATAAATACATTAAATGATTTATTTAAATCCTTTCACCTTTGGGAGGTGTGCCAGAACTGCTTGCTGTTCAAATATGGGACTGGACTTTTATAGTATAAAATGATTGTCATTTTTATTATTTTATACATCTTTAGTATGTGCGTTGTCATGTTTACTCAGCAAAATATTCTTTGCTGCTGAAAAAGCTGCTATCAGCCCTTTCATTTTTGCTGCTTGAACATGTTGAGTCTCACTTCCGTATCAGGACCTGCACATCCTTGCTGCTCCCAGGCTCAATCAGCGAGCATCTTTCTTGCATGTACTCACAAGTGGTTTGATAGTATGGTCAAGCAGGTCTCAGCATTCTTCGGTACTAAAAACAGCAGACCCTTCTTGCTTGATCCTGTCACTTATAAGAAGACCCTCCTTGCTCATCTGTCACTGATAACTTGTAAGCCAGACAAAGTTCGAGCTGCTGTATCCCTGCTTAGACAGAGCAACCTGCTACAAGTAAAGCAGTGCTGCTTGGTTTCACTGACTAGACTTCGGCTTACTACTTCTTTGTAATCAAAACATATCAGCCCTTGCCACTAGCTAGGTAGATGGGTGTAAATATCAGAGAGAGGTACCAAAAGTGAAAACTAGTAAGTAAGGTAGTTGCTTGTAGCTTGTGAGCTGTTAAGTGTAAATTTCCCGGGAGTTTTAGGATATGTCCAAGAGAGGATGTCTCAAGGGAGTTTCCATGCAACCGGTTGCAGTGCCACGTTGCTTTAACAAGGCTGCCGATATCTGTTAAAGTTACTACAGGAGTTTCTACACTGAAAGGCACATTTCCCAGCAGAAGTACATCAGCACACCAATACATCAGAGAGATTCAGAATGTTTCTTGGTTTCATGTCGAACATTTCATGCTCTAGCCAAAAAAGCTGATGGGCTTGTTTGCTCACAAGGACCAACCCAGCATACCAGTAACAGACAGGTGCATGAGAAAGTAAGATAACAGCATGTGTTCAGGCTGTAATATGAACTAAGTTTTCTCCTTTACAGCAGAAATTCTCCTTAACTCATTACGTATCATCTATCAAAACAAAAACATAAATAAAAGGAAATAATTAAGTGTATAACTTGCTACATATATGTACGTGTGTATATATATATGTGTATATATATATGTATAGATATATATCCAAATACATAAAAAACTTCTTAGTAGAGTCAATCGGAATCTCTAGATGCATAATCATGAACTAAACATACACATGCATTTGAAAAAGCACAATCTTGACATCTCATATAAGGAAATCTGATTTCACTGCATTTTAGGACACTGGCACTAAACTTTATTTCAGGGTTGGGCACAAAAAATTTTGGAAGTTATGTTTTCCAAAACTGAGGACTCAGAAAGCCCATTTAAAGGGGGGTAAAAGACATGTCTTTTTTGGATGAGATATTTAAATGTAACACTTCAGGCTATGCTAAACCACATTATCAAGACACTGGCTAAATTATTACAGATACAGGTAAACTGCTAAGTCACACTCTGTACTTTTCTCCTGCCAGATCTATAATATTTTCTTATGTGCATTTACAGATATTTTCTTACCAGAATTAAAGTACTGTGTACAGCAAGTCTTCCCTTCACATTTAAACCTGGTTTCTTTAAGTTTATTGTAATATCATAAATTAAGATGAAATTTTTTAATAACTAGTGAAGTAGCATTTTCAATGGTCCCACAAATGATATTTGTGGTTTCGTAGAGAAAGGATTGGGAATTTTCGGCTCCAAGGTGAAATGCCGTAATTTTTGAGTAAAGAATTGCTGCTGATCTGTGTTGGCATATTGCACAATTACAAGGCAATTTTTCTGCAAAGATGACATATAAAGCACTATACATCTAATAGCTGGTAGAGATTGCCACATGTTGTTTCATGTGGAAAGAACTAATCCTACTGGAATAGGAAAAGCCCCACTTTAATATCATTACATTTGAAAATTTAAATCATATTTAGAAAAATTAAATAATTAATGAGGGATCCATTTAGGAAATATTCACTCTTGGCCATTATTTACAAGGCAGCAGATTCCCAGAGAGTAACAGAAAAAGAATGGAAGATTAGACAACATCACCCGACGGTGTCCCATAGTCTGATCTGTGGAGTCCCATCTCCCAGTCAGATCAAAAACACTGACACGTGCTGAAGTCAAACAAAGATAGGCTTCTGTGCAAGCATCAATAGAGAAGCAAAGACTTCTTCCACTTCCATGAGCAAAGTAATTTTGGTATTAGCTGCCATCTCAACCATAATGTTGAAATTCATAGAGATAAGGTAAATGGCAGGAAGGAAAAAAGGAATGTAAAGGAAAATACAACTGTTTGTGTCTAGAGATGTGGATCAGTGAACTTCGAATCACTGGAAACATACCTGAAAAAATCCCTAGTGCTCAATTTTCAAATGAACGTTTGAAATTCAAACCTTTAACAAATTGACAGCATCAGTATCTGTATTAAATCCTTTTAAACTTCTTTCAGCACTGGCTTTGGAGGAAATTTATCATAAATTGTTCCCTCCGTACTGTTTCATGGCAGTTTTTCCTGAGGAATGTAATTGGCAGCCAAGGCATCAAGGGGCATAGGGATACAGCCCCATTGGATGTATATAAGCGTATAAATACAACTATGTGTAAGAAATATGTAATATATGATGTACTCTGGTCTATTTGTCTGGCTATCTATCTATGTATCTATCTATGTATCTATCTGTCTATCTATCTATCTATCTATCTATCTATCTATCTATCTATCTATCTACCATGTCCTTTAAAAAAAAAGGCAAAGAGGAGTTTGGCTGCTCCAAATAAAATCAACTCTGAAGGAAGTTGTATCTCATTGTCTTAATTTTGTAAGCAGTTCATTTCATGCTGAGCTCCAGATTTCCAACGGAACAGAAATACTATTAATCAGGATATCCTACAACAGATCACCTTCAGATGTTAAATGAACTGTTGGGAGAAAAAAAAAAAGAAAGGAATATAAACTACCATTGCTTAAATGTTTATTGATCATGCAGAAACTTTCCACTTTGCCGAGAAAATATCTAATAAATAGAGCTCCAAGACAGCTGAAAAACAGTGATTAATGCTAACATTAGCTCTCCTATTTCACCAAACTGAAATCTATACAAATGCGTCCAAACCAGAAAGCAAGGATATGTCACTATTGCCAAGGATTCTAGCATAAATAACATTGCAGCAGACAGAAATACAGAAATATGAGGAATAGAATAACTCTTCATAGAAACACAGAATCATTAAAGCTGGAAAAGACTCCAAGACCTGTGAGTCCTACTAACTCATATGCGCATTTCTACAAACTTTGCCTACTTTGGTAATGAATTGAAAACTCTAAGCGAGATAACATCTGTGACCCTGAGAATCCTAAAGCCAGAATTCCTTATAAAGGGTTCAGTGACGAAACTGCAAAACTGCAGAGCAATGTAGACATCCACCACACTTTCTGACTATACCTAGCAGATCAGTATAAGTAGTTTACGCTTGTGATACACATATTTAAACTAGGTTAAATCAAAGGAGTGGATTTCTTTTTTATGTCTTTCTCCAACACAGTCATCATGGCTATTATGGACAGTTAAATGTGGTCATGAATATCTTAGTGAACAGCAATGGTAATTTTGGTTCCAGATACTTTATTGTCCAAGGGATGTTAGCAAAATAAATGGCAATGGAGTGAAGAGGAGCACTGGCAAAACTAATTTGAAAGCAAAGGTGGTCAGGTTTGTTTCAGGCGAAGAATAGAAATAATGTAAAAATAGCTACAGATCAAAATCTACAGCTAAGACTACTCTTTAATTGCCAGAAAAATGTAGATAGTTTTTTTCCTTCGTGGATCCTTTGTTCCTTCCATCTGCACATCTTCCTGGTAAAATCTGTTCCCTAGAGAGAATTACATTCTATGCAGCTCTGAATAAAAAAGGAAGGAAAATATGAAAGGTTTGAATTTATAGTATTTTCTTCCCCAAAAGGAAATAAATATGAATATTCAAAATAACGTTTTCGCTGTCCAAAATGCACCTTACATGTTTTTGAGACTCTTCCCTTAGATTTTACTTGGTTTCTGCTATCAAGAATGCATATCATGGACAGGTTTTCATATGACCTGCTAATGCCATGCCCTGGCTCTGTATAAGTGTATGTGACAGTAATAAATAGAAATTAGACAACAGCATGCCTCAAAACTGTGCTCACTGGGATCTTGCATTTGTGTGGCCAGAACAAAAACTCATTTATTTTGCAGTTTTAATTTCTTCAGTCTTACTGTAGGAAGACAAGAACAGAGAGAAAATACAAAGTGGTATGTGTGTTACCCAATGGGTGAAACTGCTTAAATAATGATATAGCCAGATTCAAATACCTTCTGGTTTGTTTCAAGTTATGGTCATAAGAAATGGTATTAGAAGTGATATTTCTTCTGTGTTTGAAAATTAAATGCTCTTGTGTTAAAAGTAATAAGATTTTACTAGCTTTTGTGTAATATTTACTTATTTTTTCCTTGTTGGATGTCAGAAAATTTTTGAAGGTCATTATGAATTCGGCTGTAAATGCTATTAGCAGAACTTCTAAAATGTATTTGAAAGCATTCTTCAGTTAAATCATGGCCTAGGTAAAAACAAACAGAAACAACGAAACTGGTAGTTCTGATGAATAGATGATCAGAGAAAATGTATTTCTGCTATGAGGAACATAAACTATTTCATCAGCCATATTTGTTAAATGTAAGTGACTGAGAAAGAAAAATAAAACTCTTTTTGATAGACTCCCTGGGAAAAAAAAACCCACATACCAACGACCTTTGGTACACATAAAAATGACAGCTGTAAATATCAGTATGAAAAATTAGAAAGAGCAATTATTTATGTCATCTTATAGCCCTAGATATCTTCTACTTCTAATATAGAACAACTTGTATAGTAAATATGTCCACTAGATGCCTATCTAGCTTCATCTTTTGTTGTATTTTTCAAGGGACTGGTAATTGTACAGAATCACAGAATTATAGAATATACTGGGTTGGAAGGGACCCATCAGGTTCATCAAGTCCACCTCCTGACCACAGGACACCCCAAGAGTCACACCATGTGCCCAAGAGCATTGTCCAAACACTTCTTGAACTCTATCAGGCTGGTGCTGTGACCACTTCCCTGGGGAGTCCAGCCACCACATGGATGAAAAACCTTTCCCTGATATCCATCCATAACCTTCCCTGACTCAGTTTCACGCAGTTTCCTCAAGACCTGTCACTGATCGCAAGAGTAAAGAGATTGGTCCCTGTCCCTCCACTTCCCCTAATGAAGATGTTGAAGATTGCAGTGAGTTTCCCCCAGTGTCCTCTTCTCCAGGCTGAACAAACCAAGTGACCTCAGCCACTCCTCACAGGGCTTCCCCTCAAGGCCCTTCACCATCCTCACTGCCCTCCTTTGGACACTCTCTAATAGTTTAGTATCTTTCTCATATTGCAGTGCCCAGAACTGCCCCCAGCACTCGAGGTGAGGCTGCCCCAGCTCAGAGCAGAGCGGGACAATCCCCTCCCTTGCCAGGCTGGTGATGCTGTGCCTGATGGCCCCCAGGACAGGGTTGGCCCTCCTGGCTGCCAGGGCACTGCTGGCTCATGTTCAGTTTGCCACTGACCAGGACCCCCAGGTCCCTTTCCATGGCACTGCTCTCCAGCATCTCATTCCCCAGTCTGTCTGTACATCCAGAGTTGATCCCTGTGAGTATCTGGCACATTCCCCTGTTAAATTCCATATGGTTGTTCATTGCCCAACCTTCCAATTTGTCAAGGTCTCTCTGCAGGGCCTTTCTGCCTTCCAGGGAGTCAACAACTCCACCCAATTTAGTGTTGGCAACCTTACTTAGTATTCCTTCAAGTCCTGCATTCAGGTTGTAAATGAAGATGTTGAGGAGCACAGGGCCAAGGATGGAGGCCTCTAGAACCCCAGGATCCTTCTGCACAAAATGTCTGGCACACAGCTGGATAAACTCATCATGTGATGGGCGAGCAGCTGGCTGACAGGGGTTACAATGAATGGGGTGACATCAGACTGGGGACCTGTCACAAGTGGGGCAAGTTAATAAGGCAGTACCCACCTCTTGGAAGTTACTGAAGTTTCTTTCAACATGGCAAGTAGTTTTTCCAGGTTTGATACTGCCTGTCTTTTTGCCCAGTGTCATTTCACCTTGGGGACTGTGGTCAACTGAGAAAAACTGCAGGCACTCCATAACTGCACTGCAGTAAGGTATGCCAATTTCATACAATATGGTCTAGTCATCTACAAAAGATGAAAATCTCTGAAGAAAAATTAAATATATTCTGTCAGACTGTAAGGCTCCTGTACACTATGCCATTCACTGGCTAAAAGAATGCCAGGGTAATAAAACACAATCTTGAAAGTTTCACAGAATGTTGGCATAAGGTTGTGTTTCACCTATGTGTTGTAGATATGTATGTGCATGCACAGCATCATTTCAGTTCCTGTATTTATGAAGCTGAAGTTAAATATTGAGCCTGTCCAGTTCTGGTGCCCCTATAGTAGTGGCATGTTTAACCACAGCCCTATGCAGCTGCTTGCTCACTCCCTCACCGGTGGGATTGGGGAGAGAATCAGAAGGGCAAAAGGTAGAAAACTCATGGATTGAGATAAAGACAATTTAATAGGGAAAGCAAAAGCTGCGCACAGAAACAAAGTAAAATGAGGTATTAATTCACTGCTACCCATAGGCAGGCAGGTGTTCAGCCATCTCCAGGAGAGCAGGGCTCCATCATGCATAATGGTTAATTGGGAAGACAAACACCATCACTTCAAATGTTCCCCCCCACCCTGCTTTGTGTTTCTTTCCCCATTTTATACACTGAGCATGATGTTGTATGGTCTGGAATATCCCTTTGGTCAGCTCAAGTCACCCGTCGCAGCTGCCTCTCCTCCCAAGCTCCCAAGCATCCTCAACTTCCTGGAGTACAAAAAGCAGAAAAGGCCTTGACTCTGTGCAAGCCCTGCTCAGCAATAACAAAAACATCTCTACGTTATCAGCCCTGTGTTGAGCACAAATCCAAAACACAGCCCCACACCAGACACTGTGAAGAAAGTTAACTCTACCCCAGCCAAAACCAGCACAAGTACCTAACACAAGATACTATCAAAGAACATCTCTTGTTTTGATTACATATTCCACTTAGCTATCTGCCCTGTTGTACATCCTTTCTGCTTTGTTTGTAACTTCAGTGATGCATGCTGAACTGGAAAGCATCAACAGCAAAAATACAGAACACGTAAGAGGTCAAGCATATTGTTGGAGGTCATCAGTGTTTGCAGACTAATTATCATGGAAAATTCTGTAATGAGACAAAATGTTAAAACAAGCTAATCTGTGATGAACTTGCTGACAAATAAATCTCTAAATTGTTCCATATAAAAAGAACAAGTAGTCAAAAGTTTAGACAAACAGTTTAAAAAAAAATTTTAAGTATGTGCAGAAATCACTGGAGTTGAAGGAGTTGACACAATAATTTGTTGTATCCTTAAAAACATTAAACCAGTGTTTCTCTAGCATTTGCTAACTGGTGTCTGATTTCATTAGATGGTGGTTTTACCCTGTAAATATTTCTATATCATAATCTATCTTCATAATTAGTAATAAAATCAGAGTTATCTTCAAAGGTTCATGTATTAAGACAGGGACAGGGGATAAATTCAGTGCTAAAAATCCTAGTATTAGACTATAATAGCCTAGAGTGCTAATACTGAGTTAGTGGGCTTGGATTGCATGGGTCTGTGGATGAGAAAGGACTCCAGATAAATGGAAAATTGTTCAGGTTTTTTTTTTTAAATCACATAAATCTTTAGCCAGCATTAATGTTTCTTTCTACAAGGAAAATGCATAAGATAAAATGGAGAGAAACATCTATGTTAAACTGCATAAATTTAATTCCTTTCATCAGCAAAAAATCAAAATTTCTTCAAAGCTGTTTATCATGGAGACATCTTGGAGTTTATTCAGGTTTTGGTGCTACCCAGATATTTGTTTCTATGTCTGTACTTTCACCACTGGCTCACATGAAGGCAAAGCATTTCATCCACATGAGTGCTCTTGTAGCACAATAATTGCTGCGTCCTAGATTCTGGTTCTGCTACTTTCAATGAATGCCCCATTTTTTTTTTTTTTTATTTTTTTTTTTAAGATTCTTAGAAGAAAAGCTCTTTCATAACAAATGTAAAACTTCATTTTTTGCCCTTAGTTTTCCAGCTGTGACAGCTGAATATTCTAATCAGCCCAAAGTAGAAAAGGGACTTGGGCACATCATAATTTTTATCCCTTTAAAGTCATTTTTATCCTGATCTCAGTGATTAGTTTTGCGCCACAGAGCAGTGAACATTATGAAAATGAATTTTATATGTAACTATAATTTTAACTATAGTTTTTCATATTTCACTTAATGGTGCATAGGAAAAGAGTTGTAGAAAACATTTCTGCATGTGAATATTAAAAAGAGAGTGTTTATTAATGGATATTTCTTTTGGAAATTAGAAAGATTCATGCAAAAATTCTGTACTTTCAAACTGCTCTACAAAGTATGAGGTCACCATGCATGGGACTTTTTCAATAAGTCTATTTATTAGAGGATTAGATGCTTCCCACATGTCTTTACCTGAGTTCACCCTAAAGCCTTTCACTCACCAGCTGTCAGGAAGAGGATGATTACTGTGCCCTTTGCTGCAGCACAGAGAGCCAGGCCATCCAGAGCAGCTGTCTGACTTATGCTGCTGTTGCCTCTCCTGCTCCAGACTCCTCAAGTCTGAATAAACTATCCTATGGTTTTCCACATCCTCGTGGTTAGTTATAAGTTCTCTGAAGCCATGGCATTTCAGCTCCTCTACCTTGCTTTGCAAATCAAAGGCTACTTTATTGTTTCATGAGCTCCAGACAACTCTTTCAGCCCTGTTTTCAGCTTAGTGCAATTACAAAATACCCCGCTGTGTGCAAGCACAGACTACACTGATGTTTTTAGACAGACAATCTCAAGTGACAAAAACAAAAGTTTCCCCAGCTTACTCCTTTATTTGTTTCTAATGCTTTCCCCTTTCTCAGACACTGGGGACATTCCCTTCACAGATTGAGACTAACTTCTGAGCCATCTTGAAAGTTTGCCTCTCTTTTCCAGGTTTTTAATAATTAGGGAAACTGGAAACCTCTGGCTACTGTATAAAAAATACTCGTAAAATTCAGGCTTCTCTAAAGTCACAGTGATGGAGAAACCAACTATGTCACATACACTTCATTTGCAGACTGCAAAAACTCCTTTCTATGTGGAAAAGTTTAGATTTTCCTCTCATGTCAACTGAGGAACCTGTAACTTAATCTGCTCGAGAGACATGATTGTGCCAAAGAACTGGAAAAGAAGGGGAAAAAGTGGAAAGGGAAAAGTTAGGATTGATTTATTTCACACACATCCCAACTGTTTGACTTCCTTTTTGAGAAATCTGGCATCAAAACTGTTCTGTTTTTCTCTTATCTGCAAATCTCTTTGACAAACCAGTCAGACAGACACTGTAAAACTCAGGATGGATAAGCTTCTTCAGCAGTGGCATTTCTGGTATTTTAGTGTTTATATAGAGAGTGTAGTTTCAGTCCATGTGATTCAATGGAAAAGAGTAATGAGGCTGTATGCCTTTCAGACTTTCAGTTTCCCACCGTGAACTGTGTTAGTTATCCAAAAGCAAAGCATAAAGAAAGAAACAACACATTTATCCTAGTGACACAAGGGGTTTTTTTCCTGTTACATTGTTAAGCTATGAGGCTGGCGCACCACCAAACAGCTAAACACAGCAATGTGTTGAAGGAATCCTTAAAGAGACATTTGGTGAAGATTTACCTTCTTAGCACTTGCTTAGTCCTTTTGAATATCATTTCCATTGCCACATGTTTTGTGGAATGGTGTGTGACTGTGGGGCTACTGACAAAGGAGAAACAGGGAGAAATAAATTTGCAAGAATTGCATGTCAGAGCTCCTTAAAGTCACTGCTTTTGGAACTCTTCATGGTGATGGGTAGATTGGCTTTTTGGGGCTGCAAAAGGAAGATTCTCAGGCATGGTGCAAAGGTATATCTGGAATGAGGGCTTTTTTACATGTATATTGGAAAGAAGTTTCAAAACAAAAGGTAACTTTGGATTCTCTACTAATCTTTCAGTCCAAATATTACTGAATGAATAAAGTTTATGCCTACCAGATGCTTAAGTACTTAAAAATGTACCTCAATGGAGAGTAAATTTTTAAAAAATGTGCAGTCTAACTTCACGAAGGTGTTCGAGATTAACTGGGTCTCAATGCAATCCTTAATTTCACTGAAATATCTTAGAAGTGCATATCAAGATGGCTCTCAAACTCTGACTGGGGGCCAATAAAAATCTTCAGAAACCTAAATCCATTTTAAATGTGTAAACAAATGTATTTGTCTAAAATTTCTTTTCCTTTCTTTCGTATTAGTAAAGGTATCAACCATGTGTTGGTGTACTAATGCGCCAGCAGTAATCCATCTGGATTCCCTGTGTAATGACATGAGCATCTTCTAAGAGAACCTGTAATACAAACGTCCCACAGTCTTCCCCATTGGCTCTTGAAATTAGCATGACCAAATCTGAACAAATCCAGAGAAACAGAAAAGTTTGAAAAATTTTACTGTTAATAGTAAATATTTTCATGAAGGATAAAGCCTTAGTCTGAATTATAAAAGAGAAACTAAAAACTTGCCATTTTTATGTTCAGATCTATAGGTACAATAATGAATTCTGAAAGAAATAACTATTTTAATAGGACTCCATATGATTTTTTTCCTGATTACATATTTGATTCTGAAGGAAATATTTCAGTTATCCTTGTCTAGAGGTTTCCTGAGCAGGCAGGTATGAGATGCTAGCATTTTCAAGAACAAGAACACAGAAATTCACAGACTACTGAGGAAACAAAGGGAATTCTGGAATATTTTAAAGTTAGATGTTTTTTCTGGGGTTAAAAGATAAAAGGTATTTTGCATTCCACAAGCAGTGTATTTATTAAAAGAGATAAAACATGCTATGTATATAAGGTAAGGATTCTTAGGAGGACCAGAAAGCAGTAAAACTGTGTCTGAAACACAGTTACTGCCTTACAGCATTAGTAGCAAGGGCAGTCATTAATTTCCAGTTGATTTGGTCAATTTGTTTCTCCTACCAGTTCCCTCCAGAATCACAGTTACAGTCCTAAATCAGCAGAGCAAGTTTTACAGTATCTAAACCAGTGTGTGAGGACTATGTTATCAAGTTCAAGGTGTAACTTATTTTTAAATATATATGCTGTTGATCAATGACTTCAAAACCTTACCCAGTCTGATACTCCCTAATAACTAGAGCCTGTTGAGATGATACAAAATTTGTAAAGTGCTGTACCAAGTTCTGCTACCTAAGAGCTGCACTAACTTATATGACTTGACATCCTGCTGAAAATGCAGCTAACTGGTATCAGGGTCTCCTATGCTAAAGACAGAGACCCATTTTAGTTTGAGAAAAATGGAAGTGACATTTGACAAATACCAAACTTCCCTGGTTACAAAAGTTACCCCTGGTTACAAGGGATACAACTTGCTGCTTACAAATCTGAATTCATAAAATCTGTATCATTATAAAAGAAAACAGACATCTTTTGCAGGAAAAAATAGCTCAGTAGTGTTTCCTGGAGACTGAAATTACATTTACAAGAAGGATCCCTAGGCCAAAATAGGATTATTTGTCACAGATGAAACATATTTTGTGATTTCTTTTTAAAACACCTACCATTTGACCCAACTGTATTGCTGAAGTACAGGGCAAGGTGCTCCTATTCACTCTGTAAGGGAGAATTGTGAGACCACATCTTCCTACTGCCATTGACTCGTTTAATTTCTGAGTTTAGTGATCCAGAACTCATGATTTAAGAAACTGCAGACAGCAGAAACTGATAAGAAAATAGGTTATATAAAAGTTTGGTGAATAGAAAAACAACCCTGGCTTTCCTTGAGACGGCTGAATAACTCTTACTTACTTTGAAAGGCTTTCATCCTGTTATTGCATAATTGTCCTGTGTAATGTGATGCAAACAGATACACATAGGAAGGAGAAGAGACCTGTGGCTGTTGCCATCACCTAGAGAATCTTGTTAATCTTGTTAATCTTGTATGTGTTCTGTATTTCTAGATTTTAACTCCAGGATATACAGTGACTGGAATTTCTAACCTTGTAAAATTCTTTGAATAAGTAGCAATATATTATGCTTTAGTTGTTATGCTTGTACAATAGTCCTAGTCTTCCGTAGCCTTAGAAACCCATATCTTATTTGTCTTTTCACAGGGCTGAACAAAGAAACACAATTTTACAGATGACAGAGGTGACATATGGGGCTTCGAATATTCAGCCTTCCAGAGGATGATCAAAACATTTTGAGTTTTGGAATGAATTACAGAAAGTAAAGTATAATAAAGAAGCATTCCATGTGCTCTAAAAGCAAAGATCAGCGATAAGAGCAAATCCATTCCTGTTTAAAACAGGAAAAAACTTATTCAGGTTTACTATCGCTCTTAGTTCACAAGGATTTTCTGTTATTGGTCTGCTCAATCTATTTTTAATTAAAACTACTTGCTACACTAGGCTTACACTAATCCCTGAGAATTATAGACACAAACAGATATATAAACAAGAAGAGAGAAAATGGTTACTGATAACTACTCATGGAGAACAGATCTGGGCTCTTTCAGGTTATCACGCATGAGTTTCAAAAGTGAGGAATAACGCACAGGTGGGCATTTAAGATTTTGTTTCAAAGTAACCCTGAAGCATGAATGTCCACAGTTTCTCTCTGGTCTGCATTCAAATAGCTACAGCGAACCAACGCAAGGGAGTGAGGGGGTGTGAGAGGCAGTGGGAGAATGAAAGGAGGATAAGAGGGAAAGGATGTAAAGGAGAGAAGGATGCTCACTTAGCAGTATGTTCTGATTGTTGTGCTCTCCCCATTAAATATTCCCAAGCATTCTTCCTCAAAGTATAAATAGTTCTGTTTCTGTTCAGGGCTGCTGTACTCTGCATTGAGGCGGGTCACAAACAAGGACCATCCTCATGGTATATTTAATGAATTTTTGAATTATAATAATTTCAGATTTGCTCTGCTTCTTGCCGATTCAGCAAGTAAAACGTCTGCATTTACTACACAGATGTAAATTGAAATGTGTTCAGTTATCACTGGACTTTAAAATCGTCATGTCTCCTAGGTGTGTCCTGTGGGGAACATAAAGGAAACTGAAACACAGAAAAGACTGTAATGTTGACATCATCAGGGATTCTCATGGTTACAGAGACAGGTTAACCTGCACAAATCATTTCAATCCAGAAATGAAGGGAAGAAAGACCTAAAAACATACCATTTAATGATAACAAGATCATTTAAGATGAGGCTTTGCTCTTACTTTTGAACCATCATAAAATGAAACCACCATGCATATTTGCAAAGATCATCTACAAACTATTCCTGTTGCTGCCAGCAGAATGTAGATGGGGAAAAAAACTGTTTATGACAGTGTAACTGCTTTCTTTCTTCTCTTCTAAAACCTATTGTTTGAGAAAGCATTGTGCACAGATAACTGATAAATGGTACAAGAAATAGAGTTGCCTTTGCTCATTTATTAAATGGCTATCAAGGGAAAGCTTTCAAAGCAGTAAACAACTTTTGATTCTCCACTGAGTTAAGATGAACATCTATAAGATGTCCTCTAAAAATCTGATCCTAGGTATGTGGATTAAACTTGGAACAAATTGGCAGCAAAATTTTTGTTGTTCCTTGCTAATGTCTTGTCAGAAAACAAAAACATTTGTCTCTATGAAAGCCAAAGGAAATTATAAAATGAAGAACTATTTATATACTGTTTATCATCTTGCTTTGCCTAAGACTTTTTTTTTTAATGGACAGAATGACAAAATAATAATTACACAAAACCAATTAAAAGAAATGGAGAAAAGATAAATCTTGAAATGGGAAACAGAACTGCATTAAGTACCTTCATGTGTGTGTTCCAATCTAAACTAACCTTGCTCAAAATCATGACTTTCATAAGATTGAAACCCCCTGGCTCGGACCACGAAAGTCAATGCATCTAGTTTGTTTAGCTCCTTCACCAGCCATCAGGATGCCAAGTTTTGGTAATTATACTTTGTTAACTGGAGGAAAGGCATTTCTAATGCTCCCTGATTAACAGTTGTGATAGCAGCCTCATGAGACCAGTTACCTGTCAGTCCTTCCTTTCTGCTACATTCTTGTTTGTACACAAAGATTTGGTCTACTGACTTGAATAATTGCACATATCAGAGCAATTTACAAACAAGCATTCATTAATAAGAACAAAAGACTAGGGGATTAACTATTTTAGTTTATTATTTTTTAACATCCTTATTACTGATTTGGAGTACTAAACCGACAGCAAGCCACTGACAAATAGAAATACAGTATTAATTCCCTATATATGTTATACATTCCTTCACTTCCCACCATATACTTAAAATTATCTGTGGACTTAAGACCAACACATTTTTACAGGAATTCAATAATTCTTACATGTTTGGAAAATTCTGCTGTCTTGTAGTCCAAACTGCTAAAAGAGAAAAGGCTTATAATATAAAAATAAAAGAAAGGGATTAGGAACACAAACTTTTAGGTAATAAACACTTTATAAAGGAAAAGAGAAAATTATCATTTTTTTTAATATATGCTTTGGTTATGGAATTTTGTCTTTTAGAACATTTTTATGTCTCTTTCAATTGAGTAGTTCAGAAAGACCATCTGGAAACAGATTTTTTAAAAAGTGCTATGTAAAATTGATTTATTGAGATTAGTTGTCCAAATGGTTTGTACTTTGCTCAAAATGTCCACGGCAGCAGTAGCTAAAGAAAGCTATTAGAAAGTAGCGTTTTAGTCTTCCTAATGCTCAAGAGAGATACTTTGTGCTCTCCAGGCTCTCTACTGATAAACAGGAAACCTCTAACAGGTGATACAGCAGCTATTCTTGAAATAACAATGAAGGGTTGTTTAACATCAGAAATGTTTTAATTGTGAAGGAAGGACTGATCCTGGAAACCTGGGAGCCTCCAGGAAGCCTGGAGGAAGCCGCTCAGGAGCCTCAGGCTGTTTAAAAGGTTAAGGCATAAAAAGAAACTATCCGTTGCTGGGGAAATGAATAGCAGTTTGGGAATGGGAAAATCCCTGGGATACAATGCTGCTGCTCCAACATCAATCATGTTTTCCAAAGTTCAAAACAGCTTTTCCACATTGCCACTACATTTTCCACCCACATTATCTCAGCTTTGCGGAATACAGGAATACAAGCTTGAATGACTAGATAGCTAAATCTTAAATTTCTCCCAAGTTCAGGAGAGCAAAGCCCAAGAGATATCTTAATACCTATAGTAATTTCATACAGTTTGACCAATCTCTTCTTCTGGAATGAAAATATGCTTAACAGGTAGCATGCAAGAAGTGAAGCACCCAGTGTCTGTGTCATACTGTCAGCTTGTAGACCTCAGAAACTGCACTGTTCATGGCAAAAATGTGTAGGACTGTGGCTTTTTGCCTCCTGAATTAGCTCGCACCAAAAATAAAGAAATCTCAGTCACAAGCACTACAATAGGCTGAGCTCTGAAGCATGATCTGAAACTTTCCCAGTCCACGAAGCAGAAATTAAGTTCTGAGCAACAGCACAACACAGGTAGTTTTGCACTAAACCCGTCATTTCCGTTTGAATTGCAGTGTATCTTTTAAAAAGACAGCTTGTATTGATTTAGGAGTTTCAGGTGGCACGGAAATCAGTGCTTTATTTTTAGTTGGCATTCACCTCCACCAGCTTACTTCTCTTGATCTCTTTGTGCTTTCCTTTTCTTCTAAAATCCATAAATCTTTCCTATGTAGATACTTTGAAAATGAGATCAAGTCACAGGCTAACTTCCTGTTGGATTGTTTGATGGATTGATACCTTAAATATTCCACAGTAGAAGGATCTTAAATTTTACTCTTCATAGTCCATTATTCAGATTTCAGACCATCTCAGTAGACCTTCTCCAATTTTATATATTGCTTTTAAATATGTCTGTCACACACAGTAATAGCCTCACTGATGCTATAAAATGTAAGAGCATTTTCCTCCTTCTAATATTCTTTGGCTGCTCTGTTCTCAGGCTGTATTTGAGACATGTTTCTCTGGCTTCTTAAATCAAAGGCCATCTTTTTTAAAAAAAGGTGGAAATTTTAAGAAAGCAGGCCATCCTTGGATGACATTTACCCACTTACCTTTCCAACTTAGTTTGTCTGTTCAATAGAGTCTATACTAATTGTATGGTATGTTTTTAAAATCAGAATATGTGAACTGAGCCAAAAATGTTCTTGGCCTGATTCCCTGAACAGTGAAGATATCATCCTGCTCTGAAGCACTGTTTTATATATTAAAAAATAGAGTCCTCAGTCAATGGAGCACCACAGCATTACTCTGCAGCACTTTCCTCTCAAACAGGTTATAAATATATCTTCAACCTCGTATAGCTGTTCAAACAAATGTGAAAAACAAAACGCTACGTGTCATTAAGCACACCTGGTGCAATCTTTCCCTCAAACATCTTTTCTCTCTGAATGTTAAGAGAAACACAGGGCTTTAGAGCACAAAACACTGGGCCTGACATTTTACACACTGCACTATCTTAGTTGAAACAGTGTGGAAAACAGATAGCATTTCCCTTTCCTTTGAAAATGAAAGGGGAAGAAAACCGACCCCATCTTGCCATGTGGGTGGGAAGGGCAGAGGAAGAAGAATGTGACAGTGGTTGCATGTGCCTGTTGGACAACAGCTTCTTGCTGTATATATTGCATAGTGGAAGAGGTAGTGCCCCACTGCACACCTATGACAACGTCGAACCAAAACACAGCTGGTTTTTTGAGGCCATGAGGAAAAAAAACCGTGAGGCAATCTATACAGAAACATAAAAATAAGTGCTTTTTGAATTTTACCTCATACTGGTTTATAGATATGGACTCTTCTATCAACAAATTGAAGCTCTGGAGATGGAATTACTTGTCCAAGTTGTTCTCAAAAAAAGTTTAAGACAGAGCTGGTCTCACATGCATTCAAACTTCTGTACCTTCCTTTGGGAGCTATAAGTGAGACTGTAAATTACCCAGATTTAAACCCTTGCGATAAGACCATTGCTCTGGGACATTTGAAAAAGCACCTAACACATTCTGACAAAACAACCATTATACTTGGGTTCTATAGTGAACACCTAAAAATCCATGACAGTACAGCACAAAAACCATTTCTCAAGAACAGTGAATAACTCAGTGAAACAACAGAAAAATAGGCCTGAATCTTTCATTGCAGAATTCCTGAACCAACCTCTACATCTCTCAAGATTTTATGTATGGTGATTGAACTTACTCTACTCTGTCTTATTACAGAATCAAACCTATCAAAGTATGTTTCAATGTTATTTATTATTAGGTCTGCTCAAACATTGATTGGTCCTGCTGGAAAACATTTTTTTTTAAATAGAAATGTTTTCATTCTGTGAATTCTTGCTGCAGTAACAGCAGGGCTTCGTTTACCCGTTTTCTAAAGTAGGGTACAAAGTCACCTTGCAGCCAGACTCACAGCCCAAAGCAGTGGGGCCTGGCAAATGAGCCAGAAAGGATTCCAGGCACCTGTTGTGACGTTTTTTCTTCTCCACAAGGTTTTGCGGGATTGGTGAATTTTGAAACACTCTGCTTCCAGACTGTCTTAGGAATGGAGTTCTCCATATAGCTCTTGAAAAAAGAGGATGTGAGATTATTGGACAAAAAGTACACAGCCATTTGCTGCTCCACAAGGAAGAACCCAGCCCTTTCCACTAAACATGAAGGTGTTGAATGCCTTCAACAATACATGTAATGTGTATGTACCAAACTTCATAAAACCAAACCATAACTTCATACTGACATCTAACTGTCTGAGTAATGTCTTTGAAGAAAAGAAGTCTTCCCTTTCCTGAAGTCCTTTTTGGTGTAGGATAGGTCTTTTTCAATATCCATGAGACCTTGGCTCAAAGTCCATGATGGGAGGCTATGAAATGTTTCAGAGCAACGGTTTTCAGATGTACCATTTTAACCTTCCAAGGCTTTCTCCATTTTGGGTTTTATTGTAGCTTTTTGTGGATTTTTTGTTTGTTTTGTTTGTGGTTTTTTTTCTTAAAAAAAACCAAAAATCCCAAACCAACCCCCCTAATTCAATAAATCTAAACTTTGAAACTTTAAAGCATCACCCTATTTTTTCGTTTGTTATGAAAACCATTTAGCATTGAAATGAAAAGTGGTTATGAAAACCATTTCTAAGCATCTAAAACCTTTGTGGGAATATTTCTACATCCTATTTGTAATGCAGTGTCGAGTAAAATATTATTTCCTCTTCAGCTCATAAACACCATGTCATCAGTGGTCGTTTATTAACAAGAAAGTGAAATCCAGACCTGTGCTCGATAAAACTGATGCCTTCCTACTTTCAATATAAAGCTGTCTTAGACATTTTCTCATTCCTTAAGAAACAAGTCTTTTCAAGGTTATCAATATCTAAAAATTCTTTCCAAGCACTGTTATTAAATTCCTTTTGATATTTGCCCAGAACAACTCAGAGAGCGGTAATTTTGCATTGCCCCAGCCTCCTTTTTCAACAACATTGTGATTAACGAGCAAATACTTTGAAGAAACCTTGGAATTAGTCTTCCTATGGGCAAATTAAATCTAACATTGCTTTTCATCCTGCATTTGGACACATAGATTTTACATCATTGGAACAATTCTCTTTGATTGAGTTGAAGCTTCTTTCTTGCATTTTACAGGACACCTTTTTCGGTTGTTTCATTATTTAGTTTTTATGAAATAATATTTTCCTTTATTTCCAAGACTTTAAATTTCTGCAAGGGTTACTTAGGACCAGGACTTAATATGATGCAGTGCTTAGGGTCCAGGCATAACAAACCTAAATTTCTTGTTAGTCATAACTTCAGTCTTTTGTACTACAGTCCTGCATTTACATTAAAACAGTAATAATGGCAAGTTAATTACATTTGAAATTCTGAGGGTTTTATATACAAGAACAATGTGTACCTATAAATTCCTAAGGCAAAAGCATTGACATGGGTATGCCTGTAAATTCCAAAGTAATTTTACTAATCTGAACTCTTGTTTTACCAACTACCCCAGGAATGAAATCGGGCAAGAGAAAGATGTCAGATAGCACATATACAGATTTCACTAGGAGTTATAGTAAAAATATTAATAAAAAATAATTCTTTAAGTGGCAAAATAATTTGTAACAGAGGGCAGTGGATGCCAAAGAGATCCACCTTAACTTCTCTCATTTATTTTGCTCATTGATGAACTTAAAGCAATAAGAAACAGAATGTGAGTGATAGTTACATATTATAAGGTTTAATCTGATAAAAAAAGACTAGACAAGAAAAGAGAAAAGTCAGAAATTGGTCAGAGAAGAAGAAAATCATGTCTAATTTGGAAAAAATGCAAGCTACTCTCGGGAAAGAATAACCTGAAACAAATACATTTTTCAGAAGAGGGATTCAGCCAAAATCCCTCAGGGTGACTCCAGATACCAATTATAAGGAATCTTGCAAAGGAACACAACAACAACAAAATGCCAGTATAAATTTAGGCTGTACATGTAGAGGCACAATGCTGTGGCCTAGGGAGAAGAGGGCTCTAGTCAGTGCAGCATGAAAGAGACCACACCACAGATACAGCTTATGGGAACGAGCACCTCTGTGCCAAGGAATTTAAGCATGCTGGAGGGAGTTCAGAGAGAGCAACAGAAATAAACATGTGGTTGTAGGGATTATTTTATGAGGAAAGCTCAAATGAAATGAATACCTTGATCTGGCTAAATAGTTACTCGGAAGGAATATGATTACATTCTTCAAACACTTCAGGACTGTTATCATCAAGGAAGAAGATAAATAGGATGCGTAGAAGATCTGGCTCTACATCTATTTTCAAAATGTTCATATGCTTGAAAACATCTCCTTACTGTCTTCCAGATGAACTCTTTCTTCTTATGTCAAATTTCCCTCGAAAATGTATGCTACAACATGGAGGTTAAACTGAAAAAAAAATTGTTTTATGTCAAATTAAAAAATTTATCAAACTTAAAATATTGTTTTAATTTTACATCCCTTTTAGCTTGGTTCCTAGAAGACAATAGGACAAAGGTTAGCTCTTTCATAGAAGACGAGCCCTTCAAATTTTCCTGATGATGTGGTCCTATTTTGTACAAAATACATATAAAACCTTATTGACAGCAGGACCGCAACTCAGATGTGTCAGTTCCTAGGGGATTGGTTTAAACTATAAACCATATGACTCAACGGGGAAGTGTCTAGAGGGAAAGAAATGGAAATTAGGGGTAGAATGGATCTGAATCAGGATTTTCACATCTTAATGGTAGGCTGAATAATAGGCTTCAAGAAGAAAAATAACTTCATTCTAAATAATTTGAGAGATGGGGTTTGCTTCCCTTTCTAAGGCTGGAGTGGAACTTGAAACATTATGTTCACAAAAAGTCAAAATGAACTTTCTTGCTATCTCAGAAATAATTCTACTTTCAGCTCAACCTGAACCACTAACTGAATAAGGGCTGGATTTACACATAGTTTTAATGTGGCAAAGCTGGCATTTTTCAGCCAAGAGAGCTATTAAAAGAAACATGAAACAAAAATAGTTAGAACTCATTTAGGCTGTAAATACTTCCTGTGCAGATCTGTTTATCCAACTGATATCCACAGCTTAACTGATGCTCATAAAGTCCAAGTCAATTTTGAATTTGATGGAGCTAAATAATTAATGGAAGTGTTCACTTGTGTGCACATTTAATTGATTCATATGAAGTTAATGGGCATTCAGAATTTAGCTTCACCACTGGGGACTTGGAGCTGGTAAAATTAGTCTTTCGTAGTGGAAGGATGTTCGATCTGGGTATGAGTCAAGCAACAAGCCAAAATTAAATCAATAGCCAGAGTCATATTGGCAGGACTCCTAATGAACACAATTGAGCCAAAATCTTCAAGCTTACTGGGAAGAGCAAGGATTTTGGCCTGCTTTCTTGAGTTCAAGGACTTTGTGATGTGCATCTCATTTGTGCTCTTACAACACATTTCCAGACACAATTTAAGACACAAACACAGAGTTTAAGATGTCAATACCTTTCCACTAAGATGTTGTCAATACCTTCTGCCAAGCAGAAAGCATAAATGTGATGAACATGTAGTTTCATGGTGCTGCTCACTGCTTTGGGTTGCTGGACCAAATCCATGTTTAGATAAATATGGATCTGTTTGCTGAGTTTCAGGCAATGCATTTTTGTGTTGTTGACTTTATTTCAGAACAACTTATTCAAGTCAAACTATCAAACTCTCACTGAATTCAAAAGTAGTTACTGTTAAAAGTAGTTAAACTGTATTATAATATTGGCAAGAACATCAATATTCATCTATTTCTGTTGACAGAGGAAGTCAACCCACCATATAAGAGATTCACATTAAAAATAATTGACTGTAGTCTCATAATCTTTCGAAAGCACCAGGCTACATACTTCTGTAGGGAAAACATAAATATAAGCCTCACACACACTAATATCTCCAAACAGCAACACAAAAATTTCAAGGACACTTCTAGGCCAGATTTTTTCGACAGGGTTTGATAGTTCTGTTTTCACCTTTTTGGGCAAGAAAATTGTGTTTTGTCTATGTACACTGATACTGTTCATGATTCAGTTTAACACTTCTGTGAGATGCTGGCCCAAAATATTTGTGTTCTTTCACAACAAACTGGAAGCTTTTCCCATGTAATCAGCATGGAACGCCCTGCAGCTATTTTACTACATGGCTTATAAATTGATGGTTTTCTCCTAATGCAATTACAGACATTCCAGCTCTTGTCAGACTAGATCGGGCCCTTCTAAACATTTAGACAATTTTGAAAGTATTTATTCCACCTGTATTTTTTGCCACAAAAATATTATCATATTTTGACAAGAACAACTGTCCCCGTACTGTTTCTCCCATAAGTGAAAGTAACAAGTAGACTGGATAATTGTTCCAAGGGTTTTTTTCCATTGCCTAAACAGAACAAAGCTTTGAAAGTTCAAACACTTGCATGTATTTATATGCTTATACCCTGAGGATGCAATATACTGTAATCATTCTTTTTTCAACAGCCATTGATTCCTTCTGCGCTGGTCAATACTTACTTAATTCCATGGCCTATTATACAGATTTATTGGTTCTTGCATTCTATTTGGTATAATCCATTAAATGTGATCCAGCCAACCATTTGTCTGAACGTCCTTGAGCTTCACAGTGAATCAAATGATTATTTCCTAAACAATCCTGCATTTCCAACAAGAAAAAAGTAGATTCAGATTCTGGCAAGCATGAACCACTTCTATAATTAAAGTGTGAATTGTATCAAAGAAATAAGGAATAAATAGCTGGAAATTTTCTTGCAAGACAATTTTGCATTTAAAAAAAAACAAAAACCCTCATCATAGCACAATAGAAATGGATTTGATCTGTAAAATGAGGGTTTGGGTCTCCTATTTTACAAAACTGCTTGTTCCAAGGCTACCAATGTTCTGGATTTATGCTACTCATGGTCTCACATTAGAGTTTGATTCTCCCTACCAGTTCTAGGTGATTTAGAGGTCACAGTACACACATGTGAGGAGAAGGCAGTATAATAGACAGAAAACAGTAAATTACACTGGTCATACTGTGTGGCACTAATATTTAGTATACTGTGTGCCCTTTATTGTCACACAAGTCATTCCTGGCAAAATTTGGATAAATAACCCAGAACAAGTGTGCAGCTTTTGAAAGAAAGAGGATTAGTCTTCATGCATTTTTAATGGATTCTGTTCGTGCTAAGATCTTATTGACACATTTTCATCTTGAATGTGAGTTATTTCTATACATTTCTGCTTTCTCATCCCTAGAACTACAAAGTCTATGTATTTACTGCTTATGGGGTCTGTGAGAAAGCATGAAGATAGTCAGGCCACATTTAACTTTTTCTACTCATTTTAAGAGAAAGAAAGGAATCTCTTCAAGTTAATCCACACCCAACTCCAGAGATGCTGTATGAAAAGTCCATGTCTGAACTTCTTGATCAGAAGACACATACTGTCCTCCACAGTGATACCATGTACACTTATATATCCCCAATTAGAAGGATACTTTCTGGTGCACTTACCTCCCTTTTTCTGTGATAGTCTAATGGCTCCCTAAGAGACAATAAAAAAGAAGAGGCTTTTGTTGCTTGCTCTTTATTGATAGGCAACGGTGTAACTCCAACATAAGAGAAGCTTTAGCGAAAAGAAAATGCAACCTTTGCCTATAGTCTGAGCTTAGTCACTACAGGCTGACAATTCATGAAATGAGGATATCAGTAAAGATGCTATTGGGACTTAGGAAAAGTATTCATACAGAACGGATGGAGAATTACATACAGATTTACCCTTTGTTCCCCTGATCTCACTCTTCCATATCTGAATAACACATTTTTTGTCTTCAGGGAGAGCACTACAGTATGCTAGCACACAACTCACAGGACGACATGCTAGCAATGTGCAGGACCGATCTTCAGGGAAAGAACTGAGAAGCACTGCCTTTACTCAGTACGATGAAACAGCTTCCCTAATCCTTAACAAAAAAAGGAAGAAGAAAGCCATTTGTAGGTTGGTGGTGGTTGTTGTTGTTGTTGTTGTTGTTGTTGTTGTTGTTGTTCCCCCCACCCCTCACACCAGAGCATAATTTGAAGATATCTGGCAAGTTGACACAGAAACCAGAAATTTTAAACTTCTTAAGCAGGTGCCATGACATACAGTAGTACTGAATGAACTGTGACTGAATGATGAATATTTTTCTCTACAGCTGTCACAATGCATATTTTCCCTTCTTTTTGAAAGACTGACTGACAAGTTGGCTTAGATTACAAAACACCTCAAAACAAGTACTGGCATTAAAAAAGAGAAAACTGACTCATATTCTGACTAATAAACCCCCCACATTTTGACTGAACCCTAGTATGGTCACAATTTCAATTACACCACTATCAGAGAATCTTGCTACATGATGATCTCTGTAAAGATTAAGAAGAAAACAACTGAAAGTTGAATTGTCTTCCAGTAATGTGGTGATAACAGAGGCATTTCAGAGGCAGTGAAAACAATGGACTCTGGATACTGAGTGAAGACGGTTTGGCAAACTTTCATTTGGAGAGATTCAATGTCTGCACAGAGTTGTCTCTGAGCAGGCTGAAAGGATAACCAGGAGGATTTAGTTCCTGATTCAGCCAGGCATTTAAGGACATGAATAGTCCTATTGAAATTAATGAGATTACTCACTCACTTGAAGTTAACCACATACTTAAGTATCTTTCTGAAGTGAATGCCTAATGAATGCCTACACTTGCAGAAGGGTTGTAGGAAACTGGTTTGCCAGAGACTGGCTACAACTCAGCTTTGTAATGTTTGTTTGGAAAGTCTGTCAGAACTTTCCCATGAATAGGTACATTTTTCTACCTCACTGAACTGCCAGGATAGCTAGGGGCAAGTAGGCAAAACAGATAAAATAGTCCTTTCTCTTGTTCTTTAAGAAGATTATGCTGGGGCATAGAGTCAGCTCTTCCCACTTTGCCTAGTGTGTCGAGAAAGCCAATTGTTTTCCAGACTAGATTTTCTCATATTTGTATCTTAATGAGTGAGCTTATTACTGTAGCAAATGCTCCTCCTGGGAAGCACTTCTAAAATGAAATTAAAGAGCTGATTGTTTTGCAAGATTTACAAAATATTATTCATGTGTTGTTTTTTTTCAAAAAGGCACAAGTATCCCAACAGCATTGTTCCAAAAGTTTGAAAGGAGGTCTCCTATCACTGTGAAAAATGAGTCTTCTGAGCTGAAAAGAAACTGAAGCTAAAGGGGAAGATTATACTATTAGTCTTATCTAAATTCAATTAGTTCAATGAAAGGGAGAAACCATTGTCCATGCTTCAGGGTTATGAAAATTAGAAACTCAAAAAATTAGATGAATCATTCATTTAAACTAATTTTCAACAATTAAAAAATGTAAACAGTAACTGCTTAATATCACTAAACAATGAACCTGTATACAGAAAAAAAGTCCTCCTAATTTCTAAAATGAGGTTGACTGTCCAAGAATTCTACAAATAAAGCATAAAATACATAGAAAAAACATGAAGATATATAATTTTTTTTCCTTACAGGCTGAAAGCTGTAAGCCGTGTTTGAACATGAGATACCTATAGTAGAGAACAGTATTTTTTCAAAAAGGTAGTCCATGATAAACTTATGTGACTTAGGTACTCTGGGCTGTATTCCAAATTGTACTTTGAACTTCTCCCACTATCAAGGAAAAGTGACAAACCTTTGTACCTTATTGCTCCATATAAAAAGCATAGGGAATTCTTTTTTTGTTGTTGTTTTTAAACTTATTTTTAATTTCTTTGTGGAAAAGGCTAGACCTTCTGACCTGCTATTTTTATGTTTTGATGCAATAAAGGCCCATTTTGTATACAAGCTGCTGAAACAAAAGCAGAATACAGACTGTTGCTGAACTAAGGAATTATAAACCTTTAAACTTTGTCCTTCTCTGCCACTTCTTGGAAAATAAAGTTCTGTTTACTGTACTGGTTAACACAAATCAGCAGCTAGTAAAGCCTGGAGTGCAGTTCTGAGAGGGCGAGGTGGGTTGAGTAGTGGCCAGTTCTTTCTCTGCCAGGATTCCTTGCCTGAGTGATAAAAGGTAGAGATTAGGCTTTTTTCCCAGGCTCATTCCAAAGTGAAAAAGGAAAGTAGCTTGGGACAATAGGTAGGACAAGCCAGATGCAGCATTTTAAGGGGTTTATGAAATTATCCCCGGTATGTCTAGAAACAGCCTGTGAGAAGGCATCACGTCTTGTGAGTGTACATATCCATGAGATCTGCAGTAGAGATAGAGCGGAGAGATGAGAAGCAATTGTTTTGCCAGTTCCTGTCTTTCATGACTGATCCTGCTTTGTGATTTTGGTTCCTAACCAGCATCTGGAACCTACATGACACCAGCATCTTTTGACATCGGCTGTGGTATAATTCCTTCTCTCCTCTCTCTCCAGCTCCTAATCTTTGTCACTAAACAGTCCTCTTCAATATCATACAAATGCCAATGTCTGAGTTTTGCGTAAAATAACGTGGTGCTGATGGACATGTGTGTTCCTTTTCCAGGCCTAATTGTGAGAAAACCCAGCAAAGCAAGCTGTGGGTTTTTATCTGAGAACGTGGCATCTGTTCAATAACATGTCAAGTTTGTCAAAATTGTCTGACTGAAGTCCTTTATTATCACACAGTGGTGAAATGATTTGCCTGAAGGGGAAACAGAGCATTAATAAATTGAATGAATTGTACATCGTTCATGACAGTCTCTAATGGTACAGTCTTCTGTGTACTGTACATTCCAGATACCACCCCAGGTCCTACTGATTAATATTCATCAGTATAAAAGCATACGACTCAATTTGGGATTTGTAGCACAGATCAGTCATTCCCAGGATGCCTCACTGAAAGCATTTCCCAGGCTAGATCATAAGCCACCTAGTCTTAAAACATGTCAATCTATCATGTTTACCTTGTCCGTGGTTTTATCAGCTTGATATCATGGCAAAACTGGCAATTCAGGCTTTAAATATTCATGTCATAATGTCAAGATTAACATCCACTCAGAAATGTGGAGTAAACCTAACTTGTTTCTTTTATTGCCCTAACTGCCATGGTAAAGAAATCATAGATGGTGCCTTGTTCAGTCCTATACTATTTTTAAGCTCTTTGAAAAAACACATAGTAATTCTGTTATTCTAAACTATTTTAACATCTTTAAGAAATAAGAACAAATTCTTAAAACCCTTGCTGGAATTTTGTTGGCCCAAATGAAAGAGGTAAGGGAAATCCCCCTCCTCCCCCCCTGCCCCCCCAATAATTAACTGTCTCCTGGATTTATTACATTATGAAAAAGAGAACTACAAAAATCAAAGAATTCATACTCTGCAGAAATGTAGGGAAACCTTGGTCCAGGATTGATTGTCTTAGTAAACTGCTTCAAGATGATTTTCTACCATGGAAATTCAAATGCATACTAAAATATTTCATGCATGCTTATTTAAAGGTACAGAAATGCCAGCATTTTAACAGGAAGTCCAATTCCAGGCATGGTGTTAGCATTATTCAGTGAATGTCTTGGTGGTTCTAATTGCCAAACACTTGAAAGCACTGACAGAAAAAGGGAAGGTATTTGATTTCTTAAACCATAGATTAGCACAAATATAAGATTTTACCTTACCATTGTATAGGGTGGAAAAAAGCACCCAAACAAGCCCGCAATCGAAACCCCAAACCCTCAGCCACCAAACCTTTGCCCATAAGGAAGTCTCCACAAATACTGTATCAAATTCCCTGTTGTTTGTAAGATTCACCTCTGGAAACCAATCAGACCGTAACTGTCTTACAGGACCTTTGCTAGTGCATACTTCACTGGGATAACGGCATATTCTGTTTATTCAAATACTGTATCCATATTCAGTCACTCCCTCATCTGTGTGTTCCAGTTCACCAAGAAACTACACTCCCTGGATAGCTTGTATTCTCTCTCTGAGATAAAAAGAAAAAAAAATGTCCTTCAGCAAATCCAGGGGAACATTCTGAATTTTAATTCATTTCAGAGCAAAAAGTATAATGACAATATTTTCATAACATTTTTGATATCTTTCTGTTTTATACATGCTTTGGTGCAGAGTCACCAATAAATCAGTCTTCCTCTTAAAAACTGAAACTCACCCTCCAGCTTTCATCAGTGGCCAGAGTAATTTAAGCTACAGTATGACAAGTGGAATGATAAGACTGAAAACCCTAGGTTTAAATTAATTTTTTTAAAAAAACATAATTATTATCTGAAAGCCTTTCTCAGTTCTACCTTTCCTGATGATAGTGTTTGAGCAGCAATCAGTTCTATGTGAAGATTAAACAAGTTGGTAGCTTCCCATACAGCCCTGTGACTCATTCTGAAAATCTCTGTGCTGATATCAGCATGTTGAATACCAGAAAGAAAGTGACCCAGCAGTGACTCTGGGTAGCTTCATGGACTGAAGCAAATATTTACATTAATTCAGACAACGGGGAGGTGGAGTGGCACAATGAAAGCCGTATTTGTCCTAAGAGTTATGTCACTGTTCCAAACACAGCTTCTCTGTGCAAAAAGCGAAGAGCATTTTAATTGCCCTTCTCCTCCCCCCTCATCAAAATATTTTTAGGATTACTTGACTGTGCAAACTGTGTGATAGCCAGTTGTCAGGAACAAAGGACACTGTATTTCTGAGAGAAAGAAATGGTCTGAGCAATCAAAATTCTCTGAGATGCACAAAAGGTGAAAAACTTCTCCCCTATTTGATCACTTGTGGTATCAACTGGGCAGTTAATAACTTTGCCTAAATAATTGGATTGTAAAATATATACATATTGTGAAATTCCTCTTGTGTTCACTGGAAAAGCCTGCCTTTTAGAAAAAACTGATTCTCAGAAAATGAGTAGGGGAAAAACAAATATGAACTACTGTTAATCGCCTTTCACATTCATGTACTAGTTCAATATAACTGTAGCACTTTTTCTTCCAACATTTGAACGGTTCCCTGGAAATCAGTATAACTTAAGGATAGAATAAGCAATCTAGAAAGCCAGACTACCAAACACCAGGTTTGTAATTTCTTTTCCTTCGTATAATAAAAAGCTTTTAGGTAGAATTCAGTAAATTGAAAATGCAGAGGAAGTATTCAGATTTGTTTTCTATGCATAAAACATTTAGGCTGCCTCCTGCAAGGGTCAGATCTGTCCATAACATATTGAGATCTCCTATCATTTCGATGCACTTAGGACTAGGGGCATTGATAAACACTCTGTTATTGTCTCTCTTCCTTCCTTTCCTAAAGAAATGTCTCTGATTTGCTCCTTGTTTGGTGGTTTGCTTTGTATTTTTTTTTCCTTAAAAAGGCAGCACAACCACTTCATTACAAATACTGCTTTATGCTGTATTGCTTAATTCTGATTTGCCTGATAAGATGTATGCTATTGTTCAGACATTCATCCGGTAAGATGGTGGGAACACTTCTGACAGTAAAACTTGAACAAAGAATTAACCAAGCAATTTTTTACAACTTATCTCATGGATAGCATTTATTGTTCTCTTTCCATAGTATTGGTTCTTGGAAATTTACTTGGAATACAAATAAAATAGTATTTTAGAGTCAAAAAGAGATTTTCTTTCTTCAAAATGAAACTAGGAGCAATAACCATACTACCAATAATAAATAGTTAAAATTATAGTTCTAAATCTTAAAATCTATTTTTAATTCAGGATTTCATGCACTGTTTTAGTACTTTTACAACTTTAAATGGTTCTGAAAAAGCCTCACATAATACCATCTGAAAAAAGTAAATTGTTTTCTATTTCGTAGGGATATAACATGCATTGAAGAGAAACTGTCTCCAACAACACTGAAGAGAAACACTGTGCATACAAGACAGACCTAACACAAAAACATTCTTACTTTTGTGGGGTATTTTGTTCTTCCAGTTTGTAATTCATAAGCCAAAATTCACTGCATTCTAACAATAACAGCTTCCTTCACAAAATCAAAGCAGTATCCTTTCTAAACATAAAAGGTTTCTGTGGTCTCACAGGTGAGCAATGCAGTCATTGTGTGAAAGGGTTTAAAAGTATTATAATATTGTATCTGTTAGCTGTAAAATTTCGGACCCAGCAATGCTGACAAATTTGCACTGAGGATAAGTGTTCACAGGTAAGAGCATGATTTCAGACCTTTGGGCTGCTTGCTCTCCATATGAATGTCAGACAAAAATTGGGGAAAAAAATTTCTCAACTGCTCAGGAATACCCACTTGGTTTTTGCAGCCAGCTTTTGAAAATGGAAGAAGAGAAGAAAAATATTCAACAAGAAAAAATCCCAACAACAAACCAAGAACAACCCTTCCCTCCCTGGCCTAAACGGAAGTGCTGTTACTGGTATTTATTACCAGGTACTTGCATCATGTGGTCCCCTAACAGCAACTGAAAGACATATCAAACATCCTTCTTTTGAGACCGAGCCAACAAAACCAAGCAAAATGATAAGAAAATGTCAGCTCCGAAGACCAGACATGTTTGCTGGAAAAGCAGGCTTTTAAAAGGACTTTAAATAAAGATTGCTTACCCAATTGGTGGTATGCCATAGCATAGAAAATCCCATGATGGGGGGAAATAAATTGTTTTATTTTCACTCCAGACATACTTAGTAGGGAAATTTAATCTCTGGCCAATGGGAAGGTCAAGTGTAGGCAGCATTAATCTCTTTTTAATTTATGTAAGGGAAAAGCTTCTGTTTGTTTCAGGGCAGGATGCTCTTAAACTGTTTCTATAGTAAATTCATAGGTATTCTGAGAAAGACAAACTTGCTGTAAGAGAGCACATTTAAAGTGAAACAAAGCCTCCTTTGCTGTAAGGTGATTGATGCTTTCTACTGATCTCATGTTTATTTGGTATATGCTAATTCTTTATATCAAAGACACATCTTTTAGACTTGGTTCAGGAGTGTTGGCAAGATGAAAAATACCAGCACAAGCTTTTTTGACAGCTTAGTAACTGCTTAAGATTATTAAACAAAATCTCCACAGTCTCTCAGTTGATTATATAGTGTTATATGAGATACAGCTACCAGACATTATTTCAGACTGAACTTCACCCGTCTTGACTAACCAGTTCTCGTGTTCAAAGAGAAATGCAGAGAAAGATTTTTTAACTTCAGACGATTCTACAGCACTTCCAGTATTTTACCACTCCATTCAAAAGTCAGGGTTCACTTTTAAAGAAGATACACCTGATTTCTGTCTTTTCTAATCACCTTGTTTATAGGGTAATGGTAGTTCACCTTCCAAAGGCAGAGATGCTGTTCCGTCTTTGCTCTCCCAGCGCAAAGTTTCTGGCCTCCTGATGGATGATTCAAGAGCTCCTGCTTGGTTCTTCATGAGCCAATGCAACCTTGAGATCAATACTAGACCTGGCAGGGAGATTTCAAAGAATGTTAATGGTTCTTTTGAAAGCAGGTTTTTTTGCCTCAAAATGTCATAACCAGACTGTCTTGGCAGAATCTTAAAAGTCCCAGTTTTCAGACATGAAAATGTTAGCTTTTTTTTCTCCCCCTCCTTTAGTAGTTTCTTTGTGAACCAGAGCCATATCCATTTAATAGCTGGTTCCCATTAGCAGGAAACATCCTAAATCAGAAAATGTACTGAATTTACCTTATACTTGAGTGTCCCTTATTGTCTCTGAACTACACAGCTTATACAGTGGAATGCCTCTCAAAGACAAAACTTCAGTGGTATAGAAATAGGAATGGCCTGGGTGTTGCTCATCACCTCTGAGTTTACTAAGTGTCTTGAAATTGTTTGTCCTTCCTGAAAGCAAGCTCAGTCTCAAAAGAGCTAAGGTGATAGAAAATGGCAGAGAATAAATGAATTATATTTACTATTTATCTATGTCTATTTTTTATATTCTGTTGCTTTTATCCATTTGAAACAGACATAGCTTTGTAAAGTGCTTTCAGATATTTTGCTCTATAATACTGAATTTTTTTTTTTTTTCTGATAATCAGGTAAAAAGCTACAAGGAAGTCCATGTTGGAAGAGAGCATATACATTGCTTTATGCCACACAAGGATGTTGCAAGACCAAAGTCACCCAGACAAAGGGGAAGCTGGAAAAAAATATGTAAACTGTTTAAAAGCAAAGTTAAAGAGCCAACAGGAATACTTTTTAAATGAGCATTGAATTTTCCATTGTCTAAACAGTCAATTTTTAGTTCAGTTTTAAGTTATTTGATTAATTTTAGGAGAAGATCAAATTTCATGGTCTGTCTTTAAGTGGCAAGTCAGAGTAAATAATTATCTTTTGACTATGAAATCCTGTTAATTCCAATTAAGGAATCCAAGTCACACCTAAATCTTTGAAGCTTTTATGTTTCAAAAACAAAAACCAAAGTGTTCGTGTTCTTCGACCTGGAAACACTTGTTTCCTTCCAGCAGTCTCCTGAAATCTTTGTTTTGGCACTTGTACTTTTTTCTCCACTTACAATCAAGAGATACAGAGGAATAAAAGCTTCTAACCACATACAGCTCTTACTTTACCACTTCTAGCAGAAGGCTTTTTTCCCCCCAGCTTTGATTCCCATTTAAATTGAATTTTAAATCATAATGTGATAAATCTATCACTGATTAAATTACTCTTTATCCAGTGTTACAGTTGTGAGTGGGTGACAGCTACAGCCTGTATTTTCCTTGAAGTAATTTCAGCATAACTTGAGGGGATACTTGAGAAGGTATGTTAAGAATATTCCTTAATTTTCTTCATAGTGAAAAAACTTTATGTACTTGTTGGCCTACTGCCCAAAATCTCAGTTGGAGAAGGAAAGACTGCATATTGCACATTCACATTAGATTCAGAGAGAGTATACATCCTGGTGTTTAACTTCCACGCCGAGCAATAAAGGTAAAAAAACTTTCAAGAGAGTCAGTTTTATATCAGAGAGTTAGTTCTGTTTCCTAGACTAAAATAACTGAAAATAATAAAACCTATTTTGAATCTCCAGTCAATATCCTACTTACTGTCACCCTGAGAAGAAATTTTTGCCAAGATTTTTTCTTCAAAGTTTTTTTTTTTTTTTAAGCAGTAGTAATAAGCTGGGGAAAGAATTAAAAAAAACCCTAGAAAAGTTAAATCAGCACAGCATTGCTATTTGAGTGCTTGCCTCATTTTTCTTCCAGCTACCTGCAACACCCAGGTTGATCTCAGAAGCAGAACTGAAAAGGCTCATTTTTAATAACCACACATCTCTCTATCTGATAAATCATGATGACTAAAGCAAAATATACATCCTGGATTTTAATTCTGAGAGACACAGAAATCTATATTGAGAAGCGATGGAACTAGTCACAAAGCACAAATCAATTTCTTGATTTTTTACCTTTTCTTCACACTTGATATTGTCCAAGACTGGACCAGATGGATCCCTGGAAATGTGGCTTGGATGAGCAGAACCTCATAGGACTACCTCAGAATGAACCAAGCCCACACACATCAACTGCTGCATGTACTCGTATCCCTTCAGAAAGTGTAAAATAGTTTTTAAATGGGAGCTTGACTTACATTTAGTAAACATTGCTTTAGTGAGGGAATTTCATGCCTTCACTGGCAATAGGAATACTGTCAGACTTGGCAAAACTAAACAGTTTTAGATTATGTGTAAGTAACAACACCTCTTTCACTGTCTGTGTGCTCGAAATACTCATCATCTGTTGGAGTTTCTAGTTCTATTTTAGTTCTTTTATTCTAATTTTTTTCTTACTGTAGAAGGAAAAAATCTTGGGGGGTTTCTTATGACTCTAAGGCACTTAAAGAAAAATCTACCTCCTAATCCTCTGCACGAAAGCATGGACCCGGGCAGCCTCAAAGCCAGAGACTCCATCTACAACAGTTACCGTGTTACTTCTCAGCTGCTTCCAATATTAACTGATTAGCTGCAGCTCTCAACTGCACCAGTAGGCACAAAAAGGTTAAGGCAAACTCTTACCTGTAAAACAGGAAAGAAAAAGACAGCAGGGCAACACCACTGAATTTAAAAAAACAATTTAGAATCAGAATTTAACATCAAAATTAAGCAAGAGACAAGAGAACATTGCAAAATAAAAGAAACCCCACACAGAAAAGTTTAGGATACTTTATATTTCAAATGAAGACAGCTTAACAGAATAAAATTTAATTTCTTACAAAAGGAAAATTATTTTGTAGAGGTATTTTCAAGATTCAGATTTAAGGCTCAATAAGAACAGTGTCTTTGGATAGGCCAAACATCGTAGTGAAGAAAATTTATGACAACATATATTCATCAGAAGATACTTTATTGACAACAAATACAAAATTGTTGCTCTCATTCCCTGATGTTTAATTTTAAAGATAAAGCTTTTCCTTCACCACTTTTACAGACTTGTAAATACAGCCTTGTAAATAACTAAAACAAAAAAAAACACAAACAAACAAAGAAACAAAAAAAACCCCAAAAAAGTGACAATAAATTAAGAAAAAGAAAATGGGAGGAGGAGGAGGAAGAGAAAAGCCCAACTCATCAATGAGAAAATGCATTAAAAGCAATAGAAAAGTTATGCAATAGAATTGAACTGTCATATTATGTTCTCCTTCCAAGAGAACTTTGGGCGTTTTGCACATGAAATAAAATAGCAGCAAAGAAGAAAGATAAGTACAAGTGCATTTGTGTCCCACTGGGACTTGTTCTTATTAACCAAAACAGTAGTACTCATCAGAATCAATTTTGGGATGCTTATGCAGAGACTGTGAGTCCTCCATGACAGAAGAATCACTGAACTTGTCCATATCTGAAGGGGTTTGGTGACCAGGGACATCATCCACTAAGGTGTCCAAATAACTCCCCACTGATATTCCATCCAGTCCATCACTACAGTCTTGTAAACTGTTACAGCTGCCATGGAGGGATGTCTCCTGGCTTTCCAGCAAGCTGCACAGGCTTCCACTCAAACTGCTGCCTCTGCTGGCAACGGCTTTCTCTTCAATCATCCACTTGATTGATTCAATACTTTCATTGATGAGGAGGAGCTGACGCATAAGCTTCACATCAGTGGCTCGGAGATTGACCTACAAGGCAGGAGTAATTAAAGAAATTAGTCTTTTCATAATCAAGCCAAAGAGCAGGCAGGAGGCAATGAATGGGCTAAAAGAAAACACACAAAAAAATCTAGCTGTCGTATCTGGGACAAATCTATTTCAATAACTAGTAAAAAAGCCCACCAGCAAACAAACAAAAATACCCCAAAGTATAGGTGCACTTTCAGTGAAGGTCAGGCGGGAACCTGATCAGCCTACCTAAGCAGTCCATTAACAGGAATGCTAGTCAGTGACAAGACTTGTACACACACTGGTAAATGCTGTTTAGATGAGAAACACAGCTGCTATGACAACTCCTGGGGCTACCTTTTCACTAATCAGAGAAACAAGACGCAAAGCCATTTCTATTTACAATTACTCTAAGCTACTTACAGTTACAGACAGCTAGGCATTCACCCCAAGTTATCCTTATAATGGCTACTTGGGCAAGCTAAAACTTTCAGATGTGCACAATTTGGAAAAAAGCTTGCGGATATTTAACTTTTACACTACTCCTGAGTGCACATTAAAATCTGCCATATAAATGTCTGAGAGTTAAAATATGGAACTTACTGAAACTGTAAATATCAGTTATTTAAACCCATATTAGACGAAGGTGATGAAGTTCAGAGTCAACCACTTATTATAGATATGGAGCAAGCACTTGCCATAACTAACTAAATAAAAAGAGGACATTGAGAACAAACTCCTACTTTCTCACTTAGTTGTGGTGGTTGACACATACACACAGAAGCATTAATGGTAATGGACAGAGGAATATTACAGTGTTAGATTTCACAGAGTTAAACATCTTCATGTTTTCCTTAACAGGCAAACTATATAAGCCACTTTTTAAGTCACTTCAGATGACAAATAAAGCTGAGACCTAAGATTTATATTTATTGCTTCCTTCTCCTCATCTGAAACATTGTAAGTAGTGGAAAAAAAAATCTCACACTGTCTTTTGTGCCATATTGAGAATCTGAAAGTCTTCACTCAACTGAGAAATAAAGAAAAAAACCAAATAAGATCTATTACATCGGACAATAGATATTTTATGCAGTTCTTGGAGACCACAATTTTTGTACAGAAATATAGCACCTGTATTGTTCATACACAATGGACTGGAACAGAATCAGTAGTCTCAGGAACCAAAGACTGTATCTTGTTTTTCTAAGAATATAATCTGAACATGATTCTTTCCATACTCAAATGTTATCTTCTCAGGATTCCAGATTACACTGACCTCATACAGTTGTTCAAAAATTATTTTAATGTATTTTTATTCTCTTAGATACTGCAGAAGATTGTAGAGGCTCCAGCTGGGATGCTTCCTAGCAGCCAGTGTGGTGGTGTCCTCTATATCTGTGACTAAACCATGTTGGTAGCACTCCAGTGTTTCAGCTCTTGCTGAGCAGTAAGTGCAATCAAGGCATTTTCTGTCTTTCACTCTGCACCCTCAGCAAGTAGACTAGGACCGAGAAAGATGTTTGGAGTAGGCAGAGATGAGACAGTTGACCAGAATTTACCAAAGGGATATTTCTTGCCATACAATGCTGTGCCCCAGGAACAAAACTTGTGCTTTTGATCTTTCCTATACAGTTGTTGCTCGGGGGCTGTCTTGGTCTACTGGTGGGAGACGGTGTGTTACTGACTTTGCATCACTTGTTAATTTAATTAATTTCCTTCATTTTTTAAACTGTCTTTATTAAAATCTAAGTTTTTCTGACTTTTGTTCTTTTAATTCTCTCCCCTGATCCTACTGGAAGAGGAGAGGGGAGTGAGTGAGCAGCTAGTGGGTGCTTAGTTACTGCTCAGGGACAACCCAATGCAAAGACATTTCAAGCTTTGCCAGTAACAAAATGCCTCTATAACTGTCATATGTATTCCCAGCTTCCTTCCCCAGTCCCCAGAATGACTTCTGAATTATTCTCAATCCAGTATCACAAGATTTAACACAGCTAACCTGGTACTGCGCAAAATAGTTCTACCTACCATTCACAACTTTAACAACACTGCCCATCTATCATTGTTTCAGGAGTGAGGTTATGAAAACAGATTGACCATTTTGTAGTTCTCCTGCTCAAGCCAATTCCTCTACTCTTACCAATAAATCACTACAAACCATTTGCTTGGCAACTAGGCTGTCATGAAAACAGTAAATTACCTAACTTCTCAAATGCAACTACAGACTTCAGCAACTTGCTGAATATAAATATGCTCGGAGACAAGTTTCCCAAAAGGCTGATTAAGGAAATGTTTAACAGAAGTAGCACCAATATGACCCAAACAAAACAGTCCCTTTTAGATGAAGTAGACATCTCATATATTTCAGATTCAGTTTACAGGAAATAATTTTATTCTCTGAATACACCGACAGCTTCAGCATTTTTGTGGAACAGCCTTACTGGAAGCAATTCTCTGCATTCCTGAGTACTAGAGTCGTCCTCCTCCTACCTACCATGTCATTCCAAGTCTCCCATATCAAGAGTGCGCTTTTCCTAAAGTAAATATTAAAAAGTAGCTTAACAAGTGTCATCTTTCTTTAATATGGTTTACTTCATCATCTGCTTGATAACACAAAAACATCAAAATGACATTTTTTGCCCCTTATCTGCTTTAGCACAGACATAGACATTAGCTTTTACTCACTTATGTAGCTGCAACTCATTTATCTTGGAAATTGTTTGAGTAAACAAATTGGAGTGTTGTTGGAGTAAACAAGTCAGTCCAAGATGGTTCAGCTAACAGGACTAAATACAATAAAATCTCACCATGCTTGACAGCTCCATTTGTTATGCACAGTAACAGGTGCATTTCAGGCACAACCTAAATAGTGTACCATAGCTAATAGAGGTATTTCAGATCAGTTTTTATAGATACCTTTGAGTTAAAACTAGAGCACCAGGCCACCATAAGGAAGGTGTGTGTTATTATGGATCAGTCCTCAGAAAAACTTATGGTGCATAAAGCAAATGATTTGTGACAAGAGAGAAAAAACTAATTTCTTGTTACAGGTTAACTTTTATATATTTTTGCTTAGTTTTGCTTTGTATATTTGCAATAGTGCCAGTCACAGCAAGGATACTAAATTTTTAACGTTAAGAGCTAGTCACAGCAAGAGAAAATAATGAAATTAAAGCGACTTTATTAGCATCTTTCAAGTAACACAGTCTGGTAGTGTAAATGCACAGATTAGCATTCAGACAGAACCAGATCTTCAATCTGGAAGGAATAACTGGACTAAACACCTGTCTGTGCCTACCTCTTATACTTAAGTGTTCTAACAAGATATTTCTCCCTTTCTTTTGGTCTTCTGTAATAGTGTGTACAACACTGTCATAATTTATTCAAGGGAATTTATGTATATACAAACATAAGGGCTTTTGTGTACATATATATGCAGAGATACACAAATATTCATGCTATTTTTATATGTAATTCAGTGTTTTTGAGAAAGGACTTGACTAGGTTATTGCTTTTAGAATAAAACTCTTAGTGGCCAGGACAGCTAACAAAGACAATTATCGCTTCCTGGCAGTCACCCAAAGTAGTGCATTAGCTGTCCCTAGCCTGGTCACTTAGCTTTTGGATCAAAGTCGCACATGTACTCACAATTGGGCAAAATGGCCTTGTGTTCTGCTGCTGCATGTTCTGCAGACACAGCTTCCAGTCAGTTTCAAACACAGTGGGTCACCTTCCCCTTCAGAAATGGCAAAGCTAAAATTTCTGTTAAATATACTCTTCTAATCTGTGAAAGCTGTTTGAAACTCTAGCTTCTTCCTGTGGATTACCTTCTTTTAAATTCCTGGATTCACATGCTGCTGCTTCTAACTACAGGAATTCTGCACGGATATTAATGGTAACCATAAAACATGGTCTGAGGAAAAGATATCCCTACGTTTATTAAAATTATTGCAGTTTCACTTTTTTTCTCAACACTTTTATGCTCGGTGCTGTAAAGAGCCCACTAGTAAAAGGAAAAAAAGTGAACGAACCTAAATAATAAGGCATTTCTTTCAGGATAAGTCTTTTAGCCAGAGCACAGTGAAGTAAGTACTTAAAAGAGACAAAATCTTATACTTACAACTTAATGGATTCAGGAACCTATTTAAGTCACTCAGATCAGAAGTTCTGCTCTGCACAGAATCTCAAGATAGATCTAGGGTTGGCTGTTCTGGAACCTGTGTTCCAAAACATCTTGAGTTCAGACACAAATTCCATGATAAGTGGAAGGAAACTGTAGCAAAGTGCAATACTCACGGGAAAGCCCCTCAGAGGCTCCGGCCTCGAAAGTCTTGCAGAAGATAACAAATGTGGAGAGGTTATATAAAACCAACTACAGCCAATTCCATCTGTTGCTAAACACTACCACACCCATCTCTATCACACTTTTTACAAACAGTATTTCCAACCAGGAAACTTTTCCATACCAAACAGGTATGCATGACCACTATGGTTCAGCAGTATTAATGCTACTGTTGTTTCCATATTCTAGGATGTGTCAGAGACAGCTTTCTGCTTTCCTACTCAATGTCTATTTCCCATATCATTCAGGATAAAGAGCTTGCCAGCTATGTCTACCTTCTCTTATGTTTTTAAAAGGGAGATCACCTCAGCATTCCATAGAATAGTAAATTCCATAAATTAATTTGAGATGCAATTAAACAAAAAATCTAACAATCATTGTATAAATAATAATTTGTTTTGCATTCTGAGATGTCTGTTTCTTCAAAAAAACTAACCTTATCCCACTTTCTCCTAGTGTTACTTTTGCTATTACAAACACTGAATAACAACTTTTAAGCTAACTAAGGAAATTAATCTACGAGGCAAAAGATGAAGGTGAGGAAAACAAAATAAAACCAGTGGTTGGCAATTTTGAATTACTCTATCAAGATACAAATATAGTAAGAAGATATATAAGGATAAAAACAGGTCAATAGAACCTGATCGACTAATTATTTGAGACCATATACATAACAAGCTAAAAATACCACAAGCAACTTATTAAAAATCCAAAATTCAGAATAAGTGAATTTAAGTGTTATTCAACTGGAGTCACCAAGCTAACATGGTTACAACAGGGATAAGTCTGGTGACACGCACAGGATTTGTTTATTAAGCCACCATCACAATGCATGAAGCATGCCATTTGAAGGTGAGCAAGCTCAAAGTGATATTACAACAGCTTCTCAACACAAGTGAGTGAAAGAGATGCTTTTTTTTTCCATTTAACAGTTCTAAAATAAAACAAAACAAAACCACAAATAACAGATAATGTCTGCTCCTTTAACACACAGAATAATTAACAGGCTGTGAAGGAGCTACATCCTACTTAAATTAAAAGATATGCATGTGCATGTCTTTAAACTTCTTGTCTGCTTCTAAATTGTCCCACTGATTCAAGGTGTTTGCATTGGTTTCTTCAGATAATTATGCTGCTTTAGGCAATGGTATTTCAGGATCAAGATGAAAAAATCAGAACGCCTAGACTGAGTTCTGAATTTGAACATAATCTACAGCATCTCCTGTTAAAAATGCAGGGAGTTTTACGTGACAGAGTCAGAACACAAGTGTACTGTTGTTAACTGGAAGGGATCATCTGCGCACCCGTGGAACAGTAACTGCTTGTGGGAATGTGCCACATGCACTCCACAGCAAAGCCAACTAACTTTGGTCAATTCACACACCACAATAATCAAGCTAACCCAATCAACCTACATGAAACTGTACATGAGCTCTCTCAAAGCAATGGAGATGTATGTGGACCAAAGCCTGGCAGAGGATGAGACTGTCAGAGTCAAGCTAGATGTAGATGCTGCAATGTTCATCATTATGCCTTGTGCCTCTGACTGTGATTTACCCCACACTGATTTAGCTAAATTATATTTCAGTTAACAGTGATAAATGCAGATTGACAGCTTTTTCTGTATGTAGTTTCTTTCAGCATGCACTTGTGTTATAACATACTGCCGTATCATTTTCCCATTTGTTTTCTCCTGGTTTTTAGGCTTGTAGTAAGCTTCAGAGAATGAGGGAGCACATACAAAAGCAACATATATATACACAAAAGCTAAATTTATGTGATCCATTGTTGGTTTGTAGTTACGGTTTGCTGATCTACTTTCTTTGTGCAAAGTGAGCAAGTTACACTGACCTTTCTCAGTTGTACTTCCATAATGAGTCACAATAAAATATTGTGGCAGACTACAGAAGTTGTGATCACACAATTTTTTACTTCTTTTGCAAGAGATTGCTTATACTCTTGCATTTCTTGAAGACTCCAAATTGTTAAAACCCTCGTATAAGACCTTTAGGTAGCATTCATTAAAATCACTGAACTCTCAGCTACTCATAAAGTGCATAGTCAGTAAGGTTTCAGTTTCTGTCTGCACCTTTTGCCGCTTTAAAAAGAGGTTCCAGCCTAGTCATTGCCCTGTTTCAAGCTGCTGCATTTCCACTGCAATCCTTCACCAAGTCCATGCAAAAAGTATTTCCACAGGTCCATCTGTAAAATTTGGCAGTCACATAACACAGCCTTGAGCACAGTGACTTCTAACTAGGAAGGAGAAAGAGAGACCTTGTGATTCCACATCAGCCACAAAAGGATTCTCCTGTAAGGAGAGCTTACCAACCCATTAGCTTAAGCAAGGAAGCGGGCAGGTCAGGTCTGAGCCATCACCAGAATAATGTAGGAGAATACAACAGAGTAATTAGGAGGCAGAGCAACTTCATGACACAGCAAGTTAGTTCAGTAAGCAATGAGAGTAAATAACTCAATGACAAGGATCCAAGGACATTTCTTGCAAATATATGAACAAAATACTATGCTAATACGGTTATCATCTGATACAGGAAATTACAGTACTGGTGATTTACATTTCTCTTACAACACCCTATTTTAATATTTTATGTATACTAGTTGATTTCCCTTATACTTGACAGGAAAATACATACCACCAAGTTGTGCAATTGTTTAGTTATTCTCTCTAAAAAAAAAAAAAAAAGGGGAATCTCAAGGCCTTTTTTCACTGCCTTAAAATATGCATGGTGCTTGTCTGGGGAATGTGTGTAGGCAACCTGCCAAGTGCATTAATACCTTTGATAATAAAATATCAGTGATTAGGATGAATCATTTTCTTAGTAGGGTACAATTTTTTCTTTTAGCATTATACTGTTTGAGGTACCTTGTATACTTAAATGTAGTAAAAAGTTCCCGGGGGAAAAGTATACTCTTATTTGTTTGTTTTAGTTTTTGGCCATCTTTTTATTTTACTGTGAAAAAGAGACTATTTAAATATCTCCCACAAACGGTCTTTTTGACAATGATTTTTAAAAAGAAACGTGATGTACAACTGAGAGCAAGTAGAAGGAAAAAAAAAAATTAATTAGTTAAGTTCTTATTTCCTCACCTCCTGTCCAAATAAAACAAATGTTAGATAAGCTCTTTAAATATGGAAGTACCACACAATTAGGAAAGAGAAACATCTAGTCTCAGAATGATGAAAAACTATAAAAGGAAAATCCTGACTCTTTTAAAGTTTAGTGGAATTAACATGAAAGGAAGCAGTGAGAAAATGTAGGGATTTGAGAAAAGGCAAAACTTCTAATGCTGCCGGAAGGTTTTACTGAATGTTTCCAAATATCTCACACTACTGTCATAAAAGCATCATCCAACCTTAGAAATGTATGTACTATGACAAAGGTGAACATGTCCAGAACAATCCATAATATGGACCCACATTTGTTGACAGACAAGTTAACTCCACTGCAAACATTCAGGTCAATATGAAGCCGTAACATTTGGCTGTGGGTGTCAAAAAGTGTTACAGCAGATGGACAATCACAGCACCGTTATGAAGTGTTCTGGACACCAGCCACAATGCAGGACTGCGTGTATCTTCTGACCAATATGAGACAGCACTGCGGCTCAAGAACATATCTAATTTCTTTTTTTCACTGGATTTCACTCTCTGCCTTATTTATGTTTGTCTTGACCAAAACATAGTCTTAGAAACACTATGCAAAAAAATGAAAAAATATAGTAACAACTCATCTCTTTAAACTTAATTACTTTTAATACTGGCACTGTGCAAGCATACGCAAAAGCATATAACTAAAATAAAAGAAGATAACAGGGTTTGCTTACAGGTATATCCAAAGTTTGAAAATAATGCTTTTATGGAGACAATGCCAAAGTTTGAAAACATTATAAAATGTAAAAAAAACCCCAAACTCTACTAAAAACCTCATCAAACCACCCAACTTATTCCATTAAATCAGAAATGAGACACAATAGTAACACTGGGGAGAGATCTGAACTCTCTTGAAATTCAAGTCTGCTTTCACAATACCAGTGGAAGACACATAAGATTACAAAAAAAATAAATCTGTGTCTGAATCTCCCAGAATTCAAAATGGAATTCTGTTTGAAACAATTCTGTGTTCCTGGAGATGGGATATAAAAGCATACTTGAATCTAACAACCAAATCTTTAGTAAAGACAACCTGCCATCCTATTTACTGAAGGTTTATCTGGATAAGAACAAAAAAAGAAATTCAAGACAGCTTTGTTATTACAAGTGATCACATGTGCTCTTAAAAATGCTTTAATAGTTCTAGAAAGCGATTTGCTGATCATTGGGATTTTTCCCTGTTGAAACATTATGAGCATTATATTTCCATACTAAATATTTTGAAAATTTTTGAATAAAAATGAGTCAGTATCTTAAAAAATAAGGGGGTTTCGTTTTGTTTTCTTTCTGCATACTTTGTGACCTATTTGAAGCTCCATGTCTCTCAAATTCAGCTTCATTTTTCTTTTTAATGCGAAACTTCATCCAAATCTCCTCAGTGGTGTAATCACCATTCTGCCAAAATATGGTCCCTACACAGTCTTTACATCTCACTGAAAGTACTAGCAAGTTTGAGGTCTTTCAGGCAAAATGAAGTTGCCTATTTTGAGTCTTTCGAACAAAAACAGCCTTTCAAACTTCCAGGTATGTATAAAAAATTAAGTAATTTAGTTCTTTCTCATTCACTAAGAAGGTATCAAACAGCTAGCAGCTAACCTGCATCTGGGATCTACAGATTAAAAATCCAGAAGCAAACAAGAGGCTACAACCACTTCTAGCAAGCTGAAATACTGAAACCGGCCAGCACAATGAGCCAAGCATGCTGTTAAGAACTACACCAGCTATGGCTTTTAAGCCCTTATGGCTCAAAAGCCCATGAACCCCTTTGTTTCCTACAGAACACACCACAGCAATTCATTCTGGTGGTTACAAGGCATGATTGTCAATGTAGATTAGCAATTAAACAAAGACACATCCTATGCTTCTAGGCAAGGATATGAGAAGGTAGCAAGAGTAATCAGTCATGAACTACGAACTTCAAGGCAAAAACAGGCACTCTAGGTAATATTTTCTTTCCACATTTTTTGATCCTTTCTCTAATCAGTAACTATTATCCACACCATACAGTCCAGTCTTCGGCTTCTCCTACTCTAGCTCATGTCATATTGCTCTTTTTATACTTAAACCTGTTCTTAGCAAAGATTTCTACATACAAGAGTACTGGGGCATTGCGGCATGATTCTAGTTCAGCAAAGAATATTAATCATAGCTATCAATGCAGTTATCAGAGGTATGAGTAACTTGGGAAGGAATCAAGATCACTGCATACATTTCCCACTTCTTCTACTGAGGAAGTATGAGCTACTAAGCTAGTTGGGGTGCAGAAATAAGGTACAAGACTTGCAAAACATGGCTAGGAAACATAGCTGGTTACAGCTCTTCTGTAGTAATTTTATAATTAAACTTCACCAGAGTTCAAATTAATAAAAATGAAGGAGAGAAATTACAAAAGATTAAAGATCATACTGTTGTTTTGGTTGCGTTTTCTTTCTTGCCTGAAATGGGTGGACTGACGCTCTGCATTGATCAACGCATAAATAGCTTTATGAAATTATTGTAACAGATGGCTACCTCATCTGGCTATGGGGAAAACAGCAATCATGCCTTCACTCCTCTGCCCCAGTCACAGCAACCAGAGGTAGGTGCTAACAAAGGAGGGTGTAAAATCCACAGGCATTTGAAGAAAATCACTGTTGCTTTGGCATGCTAGTAGTTATGGTCTTCTCTCACAAAGAGGCTTTCTCCTCTGCTGTGACAGGATTTACAGTTTTCTTGTACAAACCCTGTAACACTAGAACCCTGCCACAGAACACCACTTGAAACAAACATATTTCAGAGTACCGCAAAATTCTGCCAAGACATGTGGACAAGCCATTAACAGTCACAGTGGTTGAAATAGCCCTGTGCAGGCAAAATGCACTTGAAGTCACAGAACACGAGAAGTCCTGTAAAAATTATCATTCTGGCTTCATATTTGCTCCTCTCATAGCTGTATAGTTTTGAGAAGACTAGAAAAATAGCCTGAAGTTTGCAATGACTCCTTGAATGACTTCCCCAAGTTGTCATGTTTCTGATCCCATTAGCCAGAAAACCTTCCTGCCCATGGAAAGGATTCTTCAACACCAAAATCCACATAAACCCCCTACATTGACACTGTTTCATTATTAAGTACTTTGTTCTAAACATGCACCACTTGCCTTTGTCTACCAAAGAAAATGGCCTGTATGAGCAGCCAAATTAGAGAACAACTCCACCCTTACAATGTGGCTGGAACAGGCCTTCTCCAGACACTCTTAAAAATGTACATATTAATCTCACTCAAGGAAGAACACTAGATACTCAGAATCAGAGAATCACAGAACAGCTGGGGTTGGAAAGGACCTCTGAAGATCATCTAATCCCACATCACTGCTATAGCAAGTTGAACAGGATGGAGTCCAGGCAGATTTTCAAAATTTCATAGAGGTATACTCCACAACCTCTCTGGGCAGCCTGTTTCAGTGCTCCGTCACCTCAACGTAAAAAAGCTCTTCCTTGTATTTGGATGGAACCTCCTGTATTTCAGTTTGTGCCCATTGTCCCTTGTCCTGTGGCTCGGCACCACTGAATACAGTCTGGTCCCATCCTCTTGACATTGTCCTTAAGACATTTGTACACCTTGGTATTATCCCTATTCAGTTGTCATCTCTTCTCCAGGCTAAACTGGCCCAGTTTCCTCAGCCTTTCCTCGTAAGATAGATGATGCTCCAGACCCCTAATCATCTTTACAGCCCTCTGCTGGACCAGCTCTCCAGCAGTTCCTTGTCTTAAACTGGAAAGCCCAAAATGGATCCCCAAACAGCACTCAGACATGGGCGTACCAGGGCTGAGTAGAGGCAAGGTGTGCAAATAATTTTCACTAGTTTTCTTAAGAGGTGGCTAAACAATACAGATCCTACTCCTCTTTACACAGAAATGCTTCATAGTTTCCTCCTTGGCATCAGCACTGTTTTTTTCTAGTCATTTATTATTATATTATAAATATAAATAATATATTACTTATATTTCTAGTCATAATTATTAGAAGGATGCAGGTCTGAGTTTGAAGCTTTTAAATTAAAAAAATATTTTCAGCAAACACTCAAGAAAGTCATGTCCAATGTTTGCTATATCTCATAAGTAAGTGTCTGAGCTAACAAAAGCAGTGCAACTATCTCAAATATAACATTTCTTTAAACCAATGGAAGTTGAGTAGGAAGACAAAAAAAAAAGAAAAATACAAAGAAACCAAGCTGTTCTATTTTTGTTTCTGCCTTCAGGTAAAAATGTGAGCTTGGAAACACCCAAAGCATTTGTTGCATTATAGTTCTTGGATGTGTTTCCTTCTGTATCTAGAGAGAGGTAGGTTTCATAGCCAAAGCAGAATGCAGTAGAACGGCTCTCCTTCTGGAAGCATTTTGGTCATGAATGCAGCTGATACCTAACAACAGCAAACTAAATTACAAATTATGCCAGCAAAGTGTTTATAAAATCTAAGACCCCCAGTAGTCAAATAGCAATTTACCATTGCATTAAAGTCACTAAATGCTTTTACTTCATCTGGCACTGCACCCAGCAGAGCCATACAGCATCAAGAGGAGTTTATTGTACAGCACAGCAAACGAAACGTTTGGATAACTTCTCTGGCAGCTTAGCTAGTTTGTGTTTACTGTTAATTAAGAAATGTGCCATACCATTCTCTTGACAAACCATAAGCATTAAGAAAGGCTAGGTTGGTGGGGAAAGACAAGGATTGGATTGCTGAGGCCAGGGTTGCACTGGTGTGCCAGCATGCTCTTCTCCATGTTTATGGAAGCTCTAGGCAAGGCTGCATACCCTGACAAAACAGCGTAGCTGACTTTATACACTTATATACCTGACATACATATACTCTCTAGTGTCCTTCCTTATCTTCTTCTATGGAAAGACAGAAACCTCATTGAGAGCTACTTCAAACCGGGGGATCCTCAGACACCTTTTATTCCATACACTCATGTGCAGGCAGGCGCCAGAGGGACTCAGCATTTGAACACAGAAAAAGTGACCTCTGAAATAAATGACCATCCCAATATCCTTCTAGATTTGAAAAAGCTTGAAAGATTGAACTATGTTGTTTATACCTTTCAAAGATGTAATACAAGATGGCTTACAGACCCTCTGGATGTATTTTGGTCACTTGTTTTGGGCCCCCTCCAGATTAGGGTTGCTTCCAGCTGCTTACCACAAACTTCCACCACAGGAAAAAGCTCATAAGTAGAAGCCACATTTACGAGAGTAAGGACTGGATAACAAAGGCTACGAGTCTGTCTTCACAACAATTCCCTTCTATTATGAGACTGTCCATAATTTTATGACCAGAGCTCCTCATCTTTACAAACAGTAAGCTGAGAACCACCTTTTGGAACTGCTTACATATAGGAAGTATAACTTCCGTGTTCATAAATGCAAGTTAAATCCATGAGAGAAATTGTACTCTATTTAATTGAATTCCAATTGCTTTTCAAAATCTCAGATCTCTGTCTTTTTACTCCTGTTAACTTCATCCTCATTTGCTCCAGATTCCAGTAACCAGCCTCTCTTCCAGGACATGGACAGAAATGAAACACATAGAAAATAAACATGTCCACTGTGGAAAGTTTGCTACATTTTGACTTTGAGGGTAGAGAACAGACAAACAATCTTGTAACCTTTAAAACATGAATTGAAAATGCAATCTTTTTCTTTAACTATTTACTGTTAGGAGAAAGGAAGTATTGAAGCGTAGAAATGCACTTGCTTGCCCTCACCTCTGCTTAACATATGTATTTGGTACTGTGCATTTCAAGTTTTTCCTGCTCATACACAAAAGGTACTTTTAAATGATTGTTGTCATAAGTAACATAAAAAAGAAAGCATCCACACAAAATTATGATGATCAAAGGGCTGGAAAATCTGCCATATGAGGAAAGACTGAAGGAGTTAGGTCTTTTCTCCCTAGAGAAGTCCTGGGGATAGGGGTATCTCATCACAGCATTCCAATAATTCAGGCTGATACAAACAGGACCAGGAGAGGTTTCATCTTAACATAAGTTAAATTTTTTTCAGTGGAGACAACCAATCATAAGAACAACCTCCCCAGTTACACGGCTGATGCAACTGATGGCAATCTCAAGACGCAATTGGACAGAGTGCTTGATAATCTCACCCAGACTCCCTTTCCTTTGAAAAGTGAAACCAGATCGTCTTCTGAGGTCCCTTTATGGAACAGCCCTTCCACCCCAGGCTATTCTACGAAAGCCATGCTGTTATACTGATTTCATCAGAAAGGCTATAATCTATTTGCTAAAACTTGTCATAAACTGTACAACTCTGTGCAGAAGTGGTTTAGTATTCACGCCTTTTCGTTACAAATTGTCAGGAATCAGATTTCAAAAAGCAGCTTCAATGATTCTTCTACTCTTGAAAAAGTAATCAGGAAGGAATCATGAAATTGTAATACATACTCTCCGAAATAAAGGCTGGCCAAGTCCCACAGTACACAGGCAGTCTAACTGGAAGTCTCGACTGTAGTATCCCTGACACTGCTGTGATGATTCACACGAGACAGATGCATGTGTACTGAAGCATCTCACACTGATGCTGCTCAGGAAGGTATCAGCAATGTTTCGTGGGCTCTTGGCCGTGCAGCTAATAATGTAAGCACATATTCATCTGTACTTCCTGGGGACTTAAACCCTTCAGCAGCTGCTATGGCTGCATAAGAGCAGACATAAGCACTGCCCGAGTACAATATGGAGATGTTCCACAATTCAAATCCTTCTGCCAGGCATTGAGTGAGATTTGCCAGTCAAAACGTATGTTTAAATATGCATTAATTTAAAAAACCTTGGTCACCTCATCCTTCCAGAGATGATCTGAAAAGATGGAAAACTTGGCAAAGTTCTGGTACTATAATTAGGTTGCAATTTCTCCTTATTACATTTGATTATTTTCCCTAAGGATGAATCTACAACTCCCTTTTAACATGAGTATCCTATTACCACTGCCCAATCTGCATTATATGCAAAAAGTACAAACTCCTCTACTCCATCATGCAAACTGGAGAGTATGGAGACAACTTGCTAGCAAGACCCAGGATTAATACCTTTTTCAGTGAACTTCAGGAGGACTTGGGGAAACAAGTTAATTTCTATTTCTGTACGCCTTCTTTGTACTTCTACGAGCCTCACTTCAGGGACTCACAGAATAACGGCTCATGAAGAAACAAAGGTTAATCAAACTCTCCTGGATAGGTTTGAGGCTTAGCCACTAGTAATTTTAAATTTAAGATTTTATCTTCAGTCAAGCTTTTAAGCAAAAATTACAATTAATCTAATCGAAAACCAGCATCTGATACACAGCTTTGCATTGCTAACTAGGTACACTGAACCAAATCTTGGCTTCAGTTAAGACAACTGATGTTATCATACAAAACAGTGAATGCAGCAGCCTGCACCTACAGCATGCGTTAAAGAGATACTCCAAGTCACAGTTGCAAACTTTTTAAAATCAGTTCTTCAAAGAAACTAATAAATGTAGACCCCCTGCAACTGTGAATCTAATAAATGTAAGCAAATATGAAATTGGTCAGACTCTTAAGAGCTGGCCGAATAGGGTTACAACAGCTCTGCCTTCCAACCTGCACCTTCATTAATGTGCTAGGGATGTTTACCAAACAAACAACCTAGAACCAATAAAAAAAGCATGAAGAAAACAAACCAGAAAAAACCATCAAAAACACCAAGAAGGACTGCCATCATAATGATCACATTTGCTTTAATTCCAGTTTCATTTTGTCAGGGATCAATGTTAATTGCCTTTAAAAAATAGGTATACTAAAAGAGAACTAGGAGAACAAAAGAGAAGAAAACTAATCTAGTGAGTTAGCACAGGAACATGCCTCTATCTCAAATAGCTGTAGCCTAAATCTGACATGCTCAACTCCTTGGAAACAGGATTGTTTCAATTACTTTATCCTTCACTTTAAAAACTGCTGCACTCAGTATACCCAGTTGGGTGTTCACTCACAAAATTTGATCCTCAACAGTGTTCACTGGAAGGAATCTCATTAAAAGTCCCAGCACTGCCATCCACCCCTCACTTCCAAGACACAGCTTCTCTTTTCTGCCTTAAATATTTTTATGCAAAACAACTTTCTTTAATTATTGCATGTAATGCAGACTATACTGTGTTTAAATTTCTAGCTTGTAAATAGGCATCAAAGAGTTGATTCTGGAAACTTTGAATTAAAAGGAAAAACCACCCACTCTCTTTCTTCCAGCGCTAAAGAAAATCTCCTTTTGAGTAACTCCAGAACTTGTGAAGGAGAAATGAGGCTTCAGAAGCAGTATCATTTCAGACTGCAGGATGAGCCTCACAGATTATTTACTGCAATGAAGGCGTATGTGTTGAATGGTGACCTCAGGAGCATGGTACACTAGAAAAACGGCTGCCACTAGAAAGGACTATTATCAACTCTCCAATGGAACATTCCACCCAAAAGACCACAGGAAGAAAGATCTTAACAGTAACACTGACAAATTTCATACTGAATCAAGGATCAGACAGTAAGAGGTATTCATTCCACCTGAGTTTGACCAGAATACAATGTTTTGACCCACATTAGCAATTACATCTTGCTTCTCCTCTTACTTTATGGCCTTATAACTCAAAGGTTTTCAGGATCCAATGCAGTCTCCACTACAGCCTTCATGGAAAAATGCAGGATGAGCAAAGGGAAGTCAAGCTGGCCAAGCAGGTCCTTATGTGAAGAACAATACTCTGCGGGCTTTGTCTGTGAGTCCAGTGACCATTAGCAAAATCGGGCTTGAGGAAAAAAGAACCATTGCGAGCAGCAAAAGGATCTGAAGGAGTAAGGGCAAGCCTCAGGTCCTCTACCCAGCAGATGGACAGTCGCCACATACACCCCACCATCTGTCAGGTACTGTAACTCACCGTCAAACACAGCATTTCCAAGTCAAATACTGTCTTCTTTTATATATGACTAGAAAAGAAGGGCCTGAATAATCTTGTTTTTTATATGTCTACAAAAAGTTTGTCTCAAATCTGAAACAAGCAAGCAAAAAAAGCACAGATAGATAGATCTAGCCAAAATTCAGTTGAGTGGGCTGTGGAAGCTGCCATCATACTACAACTAGAAAAAGACAGTTTAATGGACGACACTTGGTTTTCTAAGCTTCCAGTCTTTTCCATTTTTGCATCTGTTTACTACAGCAGCAGCTACAGACTACCTTTCAACATGTCCAAGACCTCCTATGACTTGCAGCAAAACCAAAGAATAATGCATTAGAAAGAGGTGTGAAATAAGAAAATAGAGGGTTTTGCTCCATTTTAGAAATTATATTCAGTAAAAAGGCAGAGAAAGGAACCACAATTTTTATCTGATATTGTTCTTAAATTTATAAAATACATCCAATGTCACAAAGAACACTGCAGAGGGGAAAGTGACAGATTAAGAAGCTGAAGAAACCCCTAGGGTTGAGGAAAATCCTGCAGGTATCAGAGACTAGAGAAAAACCTCACGAAGGTACTTCACTTTCACATTCTGCATTACAGAAGACAGCTGAGAGCATGAAAGAGGTATAGACAGGGTACCAATACTTCACGATTAGTCATTGTATCAGCAGTTTAATGGGCATATACAGACCAGAAGTCAAAGAGGAAGAGGATTGTAACTTAACTCCTCTTACTTAGCATGAGAAACTAGTTCAGATATGAAAAGCCAGTCAGTCATTGAAGTGACAAAAAACAGGAGACGTCAAGGCTTTTGGGACTAAGACATATTTGTGCTTAGGGCAGGGAGGGAAAAGAGAGAAACTGGATGGCAGGAGGAAGAAGAGGCAAAGAAGAGTGTGACATGTAATTTGCGAGTGTGAAGTAGGTGAAGGTCTGAGACCAACTTGAAAGGAAAAGGTGATATGGGCAATTCACTAGGGTCCCCCTCCCTTACTAGGCCTAATTGTCTTGACATGTCTAAACAGTCATGCCAAGAAATCTGGCTGCCTCATTTGCTTCGTTTGCAATCTGACATCCCATACACTATAAGCTACCTGCAGGTCATTGTACAACCATTGTGCAAGCTTAAAATTAAAAAATAAGCGTGAGACATGCTGACAGTGTGTTACCCAATATTAAAACTGAAATTCCCCCATGACCATTACCCTAAAATCACAGAATGGCTTCAGTTGGAAGGGACATTAAAGATAGTCTAGTTCCAACCTCCCTGCCATGGGCAGCGACATCTTCCAAATGACAAGTTCAAAGGCACCCACAATTTCTCTGGGCAACCTGTTCCAGTGCCCCACTACCCCCTGAATAAACAACTCCTTCCTAACATCTCTTGACTCTACCCTCTTCCAGTTTAAAGCTGTACCCTGCATCCTGTCACTCCATGCTATTGTCAAGTCCTTCTCTCCAGCTTTCTTGTTCGGCCCGGTTTAGGTACTGAAAGGGAGCTAAACGATCTCCACAGAATACACTGATAGTTTGATTTGTGAAGATCTCTTAAATCATATGAAGCCATACTACAGTAAGTGTAATTTATAAGTTACACCTCAAGATTAACATTACCATCTTGGCTACTAACTCTCAAAATACCCATTCTCTTCCCCTTTTTGCCCAGCACACTTATTCTTTAAAAAACATTACAAACTGACACACCTTTTACTTAAATATATATATATGTACCTATATGTAGCACTGTAGAGGGACTTGTGGTATGGCATGGCACTCATTCACATAGAATGATATTGATTTATTTGCTGTAAATGGCTGAGTTCCAAGATTGTTGCATAAAAAAACACATTGCCAGAAAATCCCCATCTGATAAAATTTCATCCCATTTTCAAATAAGCTTAGTGGCAGGAGCTATGGGAAGAACTGCTACTAAAAAGTGTATTTTGGGACCTCACATAACAATTACACCCTAATAAAAATGGAAGATATCTATGCTTACATATCTGAGATACCCTGCATTGTCAAGATCATGTCTGCTGTGAGCGTTCACTAATCAGTCAGTCACCTGCTTGCAAAGAGTTTCCTTTTGGTTTGTCTTAGAAAAAATTAAGCCAGTTTTATGGCATCATATTAGGGCAAAATGAATTTATTGAGATGGTGACATACAAAGTAGGACAAGCACCTGCACTAAGACAGTAAACAAGTTAGAAGATCTGAACGACATACAGCATAGTCCCATCACAGGGCACTGGCAAAAGAAAATATACCATTCAACCAAACTATAAATAATTGTTTTTTCAAGAATTACTCTGCATCATCTGTTGGAGCCTGTTTGGAACTAATTAAGTCTCTGAAGACTAAAGTCCAGCAACCAAGTCCCT
>VZRS01012975.1:0-11090 GCA_013398055.1 Ifrita kowaldi | reverse complement strand
GCCCCGCAGGCGCCGGCAGCGGCACTAGCCGCGCCCGCCCGGCCGCTGCAGGGGCGCGGAGGCGCAGAGAACCGCGGCAGCGCCGGGGATGGCGGACGCGCCACGCGGGGCGCCCGCAGCGGGCACGGACATCTCCCGGGGGCACCAGCCCCTCCCGCCCTCTCCCNAAAAACAGGAGACGTCAAGGCTTTTGGGACTAAGACATATTTGTGCTTAGGGCAGGGAGGGAAAAGAGAGAAACTGGATGGCAGGAGGAAGAAGAGGCAAAGAAGAGTGTGACATGTAATTTGCGAGTGTGAAGTAGGTGAAGGTCTGAGACCAACTTGAAAGGAAAAGGTGATATGGGCAATTCACTAGGGTCCCCCTCCCTTACTAGGCCTAATTGTCTTGACATGTCTAAACAGTCATGCCAAGAAATCTGGCTGCCTCATTTGCTTCGTTTGCAATCTGACATCCCATACACTATAAGCTACCTGCAGGTCATTGTACAACCATTGTGCAAGCTTAAAATTAAAAAATAAGCGTGAGACATGCTGACAGTGTGTTACCCAATATTAAAACTGAAATTCCCCCATGACCATTACCCTAAAATCACAGAATGGCTTCAGTTGGAAGGGACATTAAAGATAGTCTAGTTCCAACCTCCCTGCCATGGGCAGCGACATCTTCCAAATGACAAGTTCAAAGGCACCCACAATTTCTCTGGGCAACCTGTTCCAGTGCCCCACTACCCCCTGAATAAACAACTCCTTCCTAACATCTCTTGACTCTACCCTCTTCCAGTTTAAAGCTGTACCCTGCATCCTGTCACTCCATGCTATTGTCAAGTCCCTCTCTCCAGCTTTCTTGTTCGGCCCGGTTTAGGTACTGAAAGGGAGCTAAACGATCTCCACAGAATACACTGATAGTTTGATTTGTGAAGATCTCTTAAATCATATGAAGCCATACTACAGTAAGTGTAATTTATAAGTTACACCTCAAGATTAACATTACCATCTTGGCTACTAACTCTCAAAATACCCATTCTCTTCCCCTTTTTGCCCAGCACACTTATTCTTTAAAAAACATTACAAACTGACACACCTTTTACTTAAATATATATATATGTACCTATATGTAGCACTGTAGAGGGACTTGTGGTATGGCATGGCACTCATTCACATAGAATGATATTGATTTATTTGCTGTAAATGGCTGAGTTCCAAGATTGTTGCATAAAAAAACACATTGCCAGAAAATCCCCATCTGATAAAATTTCATCCCATTTTCAAATAAGCTTAGTGGCAGGAGCTATGGGAAGAACTGCTACTAAAAAGTGTATTTTGGGACCTCACATAACAATTACACCCTAATAAAAATGGAAGATATCTATGCTTACATATCTGAGATACCCTGCATTGTCAAGATCATGTCTGCTGTGAGCGTTCACTAATCACTCAGTCACCTGCTTGCAAAGAGTTTCCTTTTGGTTTGTCTTAGAAAAAATTAAGCCAGTTTTATGGCATCATATTAGGGCAAAATGAATTTATTGAGATGGTGACATACAAAGTAGGACAAGCACCTGCACTAAGACAGTAAACAAGTTAGAAGATCTGAACGACATACAGCATAGTCCCATCACAGGGCACTGGCAAAAGAAAATATACCATTCAACCAAACTATAAATAATTGTTTTTTCAAGAATTACTCTGCATCATCTGTTGGAGCCTGTTTGGAACTAATTAAGTCTCTGAAGACTAAAGTCCAGCAACCAAGTCCCTGAATTCCAGGCCAAATTTCCAGCCCGAAAATATCCTGTGTGTCTTTAGGTATTAGTCATGAGCAGGAAACAGGTGCAATGCAGAAAATGCAGTTACAACAGCGGGAGAGTAGTGCATTATTTCGTTTATTGGTACTCCAGCCTTCAGTACTTCTAGCGAGCTGACAGAGGAACAGAAGCCAACAGCGAGTCCCTGGCGAACTGCCCCACTGCGAGGAAAAGAGCCGACAAGTCCCTCGCTCTACGCCGCACCGACGAGCGGCCTCTGTCTCTCCCGGCCGGCAGCAGAGCCCTGGCTCCACCGGGGATGGATGCGNACCGCCGGGGAAAGGCAGTAGCGGGCGGGCAGGGGCGATGGGGAAAAACGGCCCCGCTTCGTGTGCGAGACCGCGACGCGCCCCGGCAGCGGCGGCCGGCGCAGCGCTGACCCGAGTCATCGCGCGTCCCGCCCGGCCGCAACTTTAAAGCCGCGGGCAGGTGGAAGAGGCGCGGCGCGGCCCTCCCACCGCGGGGCCTGTGCGGGAGAGGCGCCCCCGCACGGCGGGGACTGCGCCACCCGACCGGCAGCGGCCTGGCAACACCGCCTGCCTCGGGACAGAGGCCTGGAGGAGGGGCAGAGGAGAGGCGAAAAAAGAGGGAAAAGGGAAAAAAAGGAAGGACTAGGAAAATAAATAGGAAAAGAAAAAGGGAAAGAAAGAGAAAAAAAGAAAAATGTCACCCCTTCTAACAGGAGTGGGAGCATAAGTACAGTGTGAATGGTATTGTCACTCATCACACAGGTTTTATTGCAGGCAAGTGCATTCCTCCCAACCCCCCCTTAATATTTCTGGGGTTTTTTTATCCCCTTCCTCTTTAAGAAGCAAAGCTTGCAAGCTGAGTCAGTTGCTCCAACTGATGGCAAGGCCCATGCTGGCTGTGCAGATGGCAGTGCTGGATGTGTCCTGTTGTACCTTGTCCCATGATGCTCCTGGTCCCACTGCACCAAAAAACATTTCAGGCACAAAAGTATGAATAGCTGCATCTGTGGAGCCACAGCTGACACGAGTCAAGGGGGCTAACCACTCTGAGTGTCAGGTCCTCTATAACAACTAAAATCACAAAGTGTGGTGTGGGGAACTCAGGGAAACAAAATGTTTTTACAGCAAACTGGATGCTTTCTGTGGAATAATTTTATCAGTACCTTAAAATCTAAGATTTATTAGCAGAGACCTTTGCAAGGGTTTAATACAGTCAAGCAAAAAATCTGCAGATGTATCTAGTATCTTAAAGGTGCATTGATTTTAGACCAGGACCCTTATTTTGTCACTATAACCACCTGGAAATCCTGTGTGTAAGACATGTGAAAAGACATTTATTTTTCTCATATTTGTCATAAACGTTTAGTTCATATGACAAAAACTCTATCAATATTCTTCTCAGAAAAGAAAGCCAAAACCAGCAACTCACACCAAATAAGAATCTTCCTTCTTACTGCTACCACCCCTAAATATTTTCTGAAGTTCTGTTTTAGTGTATTGATATTTACAGACTAGCTTCTGTATAATCTCATGTTAGTATTGATTTATGCCATTCCGTAAATTAGTAGGGATCACACTGAAATTTTTCCTTTGTGAGCTATGTAAGTTGTTAAGTAAAAGTTTAAATTTAAATGACTGCTGTTACACCAGTGAACTATAAAAATCCTTTGTTCTACAAGCAACATCCTATAAAAAAGGTCTTTATTCAGACTTTATATTTGAAGAAAATAAAGGAAAATTCTGAAATGTTATTTTTTCTTTAAATATTTTAGATTACTTGAATTATCAAGCTTTTAAAAATGAAAATTTAAGAAGAAATAATTCAAAGAATTTATGGTAGTTTGAAAAAACTAGTTAGTGATAAAAAATTTCCCCAAATCCCACTCTAAAGAATCTAAAAAGAATGAAAATAAGTTGTTTCTGTCATTCTGGATAAGCAACATTCAGAAAGTAAACTGCATAATGCATTCATTAGTTTATGCTTTACCATCTGGTGGCCTGATTCTTACCTCCCACTGGCCTTGCATTAGTATAGGAGCCAGCAAGTGAATGGCTACACTTTTGAATTACAAAGATTAAAAGATACACCTATGTTACAGTCACCTTGTTAAATCTTCAGGGTTACCAGATTTGCTAAACTAATACGTGTTTCAGGGAAACAGGTTTCTCTTTAAGTAAACAAAACCAGTAAATAGTATGTAAATTCCATTCCCATCTCATGGGACAGATCTTCTGTCTTCATTTTAGAATCATAAAGTGTCTTAAGTTGTAAGGGGTCCATAAGGATCATCTAATCCAATGCCCTGCTCCTTGCAGGACTACCTAAACCTAAACCAGATGATTAAGAGCATCATCCAGACACTCATTGGACTCTGACAGGCTTGGTGCTGTGATCAGTTCCCTGGGAAACCCGTTCCAGTGACCATCTTGATAAAGAACACTTTCTTAACGTCCGGGATTAATTTCCCCTGATGAATCCTCATTCCATTTCCTCATGTCCTGTTGCTGGTCATCAGAGAGAGGAGAACCTCCTCCACTGCCTGCTGTGAGGAAGCTGTAGTCTCTGATAAGGACAGCCCTCAACCAGCCCTTCTCCAGGATGAACAAAGTGACCTCAGCTGCTCTTGGATGCCTTATCCTCAAGGTCTTCCACCACCTTGGTCACCCTCCTCTGGGCACACTCTTAATAGTTTATATCCTTGTACTGAGGCACCCACAGCTGCACACAGGACTTGGCTGCACCAAGTGCTCTGGAGAGCAGAACAATCACCTTCCTGGGTGCCGTGCTTGATGCATCCCAGTACACATCTGGCTCTTTTGGCTGCCAGGGCATGTTGTTGACTCATATCTAACTTGCCATCTACCTAAACCATCAGATCTCTTTCTTTGGTGCTTCTGTTCAGTCTCTCATCCACCAACTATATATAACCAGGATTACTCTGTCTCAGCTTGAGAATCTGGCACTTGCTCTTGTTAAATTTCATGCAGGTGATGATTGCCAGCTCTCTAGTTTATCCACATCTCTCTGTAAATTCTCTCTAACCTTGAGGGACTTAACAGTTCCTCCTATTTTAGTATAACTGCCAAACTTCCTTAATATGCATTTAATTCCCACATCTGGATAATTTATAAAAATACCAAAGAGCACTGGCCTAATATTGAGCCCTGGGGAACCCCACTGGTGATTGGCTGTCAGCCTGATATAACTCCATTTATTCTAATTCTTTGAGTCAGCCAATTGCTCACCCAACATACAATGAACTTGAGTAGCTGTGTGCTGGACATTTCATCCAGAAGGATGCTGTGAGAGACAGTATCAAAAGCTTTGTTAATATCAAAGAACCCACATCTACTGCCTTTCCTTGGGCAACCAGATGGGTGACCTTGTCATAAAAGGAAATTAATTTAGTGGATCAGGACTTGCCCCTCATGAACCAGTGCTGATTATGACCAGTGACTGTATTGTGTCTCAGGTACTTTTCACTAACTCCCAGAATAAATTTATCCATAATTTTACCAGTCACTGAAGTGAGACTTACAGGCCTGTAATTACCGGAGTCTTCCTTCCTACACTTCTTGAAAACTGGGAGAACATTTGCTGTGCTTCCAGTTGACTGGGACATCTCCAGACTCCAAACACTGTGGAAAAAATAATGGGGAGAGATTCTGCAAGGACATAAGCCAGGCTTTTCAGAACATTGGCAGAGGTCCCATTGGGCCACATAAATTTATATGCATCCAGCTGGAGCAGCAAGTCTCAAGCTCAGAGTTAGCTGGGAGTTTATCATTTCCCTAATCACAGCCTTCCAAAAGAGAGCTTAGGACTCACTGATGTTAAAGACAGAGGCAAAAAGGCAAAAATGCATCTGCTTTGTCTGCATCCCGATTTTGAGGTGACTGACCTAATCAAGTAATGGACCAATATTATCTCTGGTACTTCTTTTGCAGTTAACTTATTTTAAAAAGAAGGCCTTTTATTGTTCTTCAAAGTGCTGCTTAGTTTGGACTTTAGCTGAGCTTGGCCATACAGATTCACTCCCTGTAGTGGTGAATAGTATCTCTGTAGTTCTCCTTCATTACTCTATATTCTTCAGCCCTGAGATGTCCACTATTTGTGTGAGATTCAGAGCTTTTTGAATCTCTTACTTTGACTCTCTAAATAAGGTCATTTAGATCAATGTTTGCTAGCTAGTTTGTTAGTTAATTTTTAAGTCCAGATAGACATATTCACTGACTTTAATGCCTTGTTAAATACTCCTACCAACCATTTAATTCTCTCTGTAGCCGAAAGTCTTGATATTTTAGTCCAACAAAGTGTGAATGCTTGTTTGTATAGAACAGAGACCAAACTGTTCAGCCTCCTGTTGGATAGGCTCTCTATTGTCACACAATCTCATCTGCATCTCCGGCAGGTTGTGAGAGCGAAGAAATAAAAGCTTCTTCCTGTTACTCTACTGAGCACAGCCTTAGACTTGCCTTAGGTCAAACCATGATTTTACATAAAAAATTGGAGAATTGATGTTATGTTAAACATTTTGAAAGTAAACTGAAATGATTCCACTGTTTTGGGGTTTTTTTGGTGCCTTAAGCCTATGAGGTCTGGAACACAATACTGTCTGTCCAGGAAAGTGAAAATACCCTATAGTGCTGTCATGCAACACACCTGTATTTCCGAAGATCACATTGTCAGCTTGATTTTATGAACTTCAGACATGCAGTTTAATCAGGCAACTACTTTCAAGTCTGCAAGGTTAGTTTTTTATTTTAATGGTAGTTCTTCACAGATTTAGCTCTTGAATGATTGCTGAAGCTAATCACATGGGAAATTAGAGGACAAGTCATGAAACAGGACAACATTGGGTGGCTTGAGAAGGAAGAGGCTTAGAGACTTGTTCTCAGTTTATTCCTTTTTTTTGCTTTCCATAGAAGATGATGCTTATTGAGGAGTGCTAGACTTCAAAATGGAAAGAAACAACAAAACAAATGCGAATTTATTTACAACGATGTTACATTTAAGGGATGAGGCAGAGCAGCTTGGATTATTTCTAAAATTGATTTTAATAATAATGTATCTTTTTATAATACATTTATTTAAATTTTATATTAAATATTGAGTCCTTAGGATGTCGTAGAGGACCAAAAAAGTTGTAATAGGATTCTGAATTGTTGGAATTTTCCTGAACCCAGATACAAAGGTAGGCACCTATAGTCAGGCCCTCTCTCAGCTAGAATTCATCCAAGATGAATTTGACTCAATGATGTTTGAAATATTAGCTCAATCCAGAGGCTGCACAAGGTTTTCAGTTGACTGATTGGGCAATCAGACAGACCTCAACTTTTGGCCAACATAAAATGCTTCACCATACTGAGGTGAATGCTCAGATATTGTCATTTCTAGCTCCCCTTTATAAAAATAATGCTGGTAGAATATGTTGAAAGGCAGACAGCAGGTACCTTAGGCCTGTAGAAATTTTCTACTTCCTTAATATGTTCACAATGTCAGGCAGATTCCAGCAGTACAGCAATACGTTTGATTGATATTTAACCAGGAGTTACGTCATATCACACTGTGAATATTTAAGGGTTTAAAAAAATTAATTTCTTGGAGGACAGTTTTTTGGGAGTTATTTCTCACTTTGTGATAATGTACTTCTTGTGATAATGTACTTCTCATGATAACCTACCCGTGGAGTTTGGGCTACGGAAATGGAACCTTCACCTTGTCTTCAAAGGCTGCGTGAGCATTAAGAGAGTTCCAGGTATGTGACAACATAGGGTGTGGTAGACAGGAGTCCTGCCTTTCCTGCTTTCAACCAGTTACCTCACAGTGCCAATATTCTTTGTCAAACGCTTCTAGGAAGTGATCATTATTTTTTTATTCAAACCAACACCCAGAGGAGGGTGAGGTGTTTTGAGAGGGATGTTCATCGGTCATGCTTCGGCGTCACATTGCATGACTCCTACTTGGGGAGAGTAAAGCTGAGCTTCTTAAGTAGTTCCCTTAGGAGGAAGGAAGATACTCTAGAACTAAAGAAGCACTGCAAGTGAGCGCGGTCAGGTAGACTAACAGCAGGTATTAATAACTGTCGTCAAGGTGATTGTTCCTCAAGTCCACTAACAAAATGAAGCCTGGTGCATGTTTATAGAATTGGAGAAGTTTGGGTCGTTATAACCAAAGTCAGAACTTCCAGCTGGGGCAGTGTATAGGGAATTCACCCCAAAGCAGGCTTTCCTGAAATTTAAGACTGTATGCAGCTGTAAGAAAAAGAACTGTGAAAGTCTGAAAGAGCTATCAAAGGTATCTTGCACTGACAGCCTGTTACCTCCCCAGCGGCCTCAGGAGGAATACCACTGCCATACATTGTCCTGTGTCCAAAATCCAGTGAGCAGTGGAACACGAACATAGTGGTGAGAAAGTAGCAGGACATCTTACTTCCATCAGTTTTGACGCACTGTCTTAATGACGCCTAAAAGCTATTAAAGCCATTCTGGAACGCCTCTCCATGATGTGGGAGAAGAGAGCAGAAAAAAGGAATGCAGGAACAAGATTCAGAAACACTGATTATTATTTTCTTGGCCTTGTTTAAAGGGAGGAGATGAGACTGCTGCACTTGCTGTTTCACAGGCTTGTACAAGAGCTCAGATGAATCAGAACTGAAGACACTTTTTCAATGTGTTCAGAGCAACTGGTGCTTATGTGCTGACTCCAGAGGCATTAATCATTGCACACAGAGAACACAGAAGTGTATCTAAAGCGTTATTGTTCGTTCCCTGTTGCTTTACCCATGTACATACATTATTTCCTTAGCCATTACTGCCACTGAGAAGAGATTGTAAATACCATTTATGCGATTCAGACTTTAGAAATACATGGAACAATGTACTGCACATATGGGTCAAGCTTAGTATAAGGACCTTAAAGGCTGTGGTAGGCATTTGTCTCAGAGCGGTATTGATTTTTATAAGGCTGTAAGCAACACTAGAGACTGTGTGTAGAATTCTGTGCAACACCCAAGAGCACGCAGCCACCTCAACAACTTCCAAGTCCAGTGGTTTAATCATTTTTCCCAATTGTGAACTTCATCATATTTTCCTGCAGAAAGATCCATCACTGCACAATAGTTTGAAATCTACTGACAGTAGTTTATACAGACCAGTTCGTAAAGAAAGCCTAAGAAACAGGCCACAGATCTCCCAAGGATTTCAAGCCACTGACTGAAAAGCAGTTTCATTGAGCTGTGCTCCCAATGCGCAAACAGAATAGAGTCCTTTATCTGTTGTGAAATTAATGATGTGTCTCAGTTTCATAGACAAAGTGAACAACAGAATGCTAGTCAATCCAACAATCTAAATTTAAAAGGTTTTTTTCTTGGGACAAAAAATTTTCAACCATCCAGTGTTTTTGGACCAAAAGCCTCACACTAGGCCCAAGCATTGGGCTATATCACATTTACATCAAAAAAAGCAAATTAAACTTCAGGAACCAGTCAGGTCTGACACATAAGGAAGGAGAAGAATAACACCATCCTGTGAATCATGCTCGTCCTTTGCAGTTACGACACATTACAGGAGGAAATGCGAGAGTTGCCTAGTCATATTTCTAAATCTTTTGACTGTCTGCCCTTTATATATCATATACATCATAACATAAAGCTTGAATATGGGCATGGGTTTTGTTATGAAATTAAATATTATTTTCTTGTGACGTCAGTTCCAGATGTCACTACTTTGTTGGAGCCATTTTCGTATTTACTGCTGACACAGTTGCACTACACACAAGCATTGGTAGTTTTCTCCTGTTAAAAGTCTCAGCCTGGGTGAGAAAGTAGCATCCATAATGGAAAGATCGGGTGAAAGATACACATTAATTAGAGAAAATTTGTGGGGATGATTTTTATTCTGTGATGTATTGATGTACAAATGTTACGTAAGGATAATTTCTTGTCCTGAAGAGGGGAAGAAACCTCAGGGTAAAAAGCAGGATGCATCAGCATAATACAGTCAATACTGAATTAGTGTGCAGAAGACCTTCGTTCTCTTTCCAGGTATTCTGAGGCTCTCAGAAAAATCGCTTCAGGGCCCTTATGTATCGTGTTCCTATCCGTAGAGTGAATTCAGCTTGGTTTCTCAATTAGAAGCTTTTGAAACCTTATTTTTGCTTATCTGGATGTAGAATTATGAAGTATTTTGTTATTATCAGAGGTTATCACTACTTCAGTTTCTGGTACTTTCCTTCCAAAATATAATTTGTTTACAGCTGTTCACAGGGAAGGATTTTCCTTGCTAATGGAAGCACAACCACCTTTGTGACCTGTAACACCAGAGTCTTTCTTCACATAATCCTCATGTATCCTCATGAAAGCATCAAAAGTATGCCACCCAAGTACCAAAAATGTTCTTCTGTGCAGCAATAGCTTTTGTTTAGTTTTTATGACTACAGCTTTCAGTCCTTCTGGCAAGATAAACAGTAAAATAAGCATGTTTCTGTAAAATTTCCTTAGCAACTTGTAAAGAAAAGGAACAAGTGAATTGGCTGTCACTACAGGAGGGTGGTCTCGGAAACCATACACTATTCCATTCACAAAACAGAAATTATTTTGGAGAACTTGTCCTGAGCATATAGAAACATACTAAACTTCTACCTTATGTGTCTTTTTTTACAGTTCCTTTTCTTTTCAGAGTGTGTCAGCAACACTACATACTCAAATGCAGCCTTACTCAGTTGAGTCTTGGCCACGAGCAGTCCTGTCCTATGTCCCGGCTCAGTCTAGTGAGTGGGTCATGGTTGGGTGAAAAATGCTGTAGCAATTCGTATTGGCTCAGGAATGCGATGAAACTTTGTGGGTGCCAAGGACAGAGATTTCTAGAGAGTCTATGTTTTTAATGTGTTCTGTTATGTACTTTAAACTTCCTGGTCATTTGCCAAAGTACATCTGTGCCTGTTGTATCTTCAGCTTTAGCTGGTACAGCCTGAGGATGCTGATCAGTTGTACAGCCCTATCTTGCTTTCTCAGTAGAGTCTGTGCCAACACCGGTGCACCCCGCATGGATAGCACTGGTGGGGGACAGCAGCTATTCTGCAATGATTTTATGATTTTGGTTGAACAGATTCCTTGCACCTGGCTCAACCATTGAGCATCTTTTTGCCCCTGCTCTGAGTTGTTGGACTTGATGATCCTGGAGGTCTTTTCCAACCTAAACAATTCCACGATTCTACAGTTTTGTACTGTGAAAAACAGTTCATTTGATTGAACTTTTCTTTTTAAATTACTAATTATCTAAATTATCGTGGTTGTCTGTCGGGGTCTCCTGGA
>VZRS01012973.1:0-55638 GCA_013398055.1 Ifrita kowaldi | reverse complement strand
TTGTTTTGTTCTGTTTTTTTAAACAACCCTTCAGTTGTATAATAAAAACTAGAGAAATTGGATTTGGTTGCTGTCATCAACGTGTTATTTCTAAAATAAAAGATTGCACATGATGGCAGATCACTAAATTGATGTATTTTTAAATTTATGTATTTTTTTTTCCCAAACCACATCTGAGATCTACTTGTATCTCCTTGAGGCATTTATCAGGTTTAATAAGAATCTTTGTTACTAGAGTTTGAGGAAGAAGAGCAGACTAGAAAATCTCTGCCAGAAGCAGTGGAATTATAATTAAACATTTAGCATTAGCACATTTTAGTACCTTTTAAAAGTTTTGTAAGTCTTTTGAACTTCTTACAATAAACCTGAAATGTAACAAAAGCAAGTATTTTCAAAAAGTTGCTGTAATGCTATAAGGCCAGTATTTGAGTCATTAATCTCTCTTACTATTGTAGCAGTGCTCTGATTCATAAAATTCATAAGACTAAGTTACTTGCTGTGTTGCTCAGAAAATGGATTTTGCTTAGCCGTATCCTTCCTCAGCTCTCAAAAGCTTGCTATTACCAGGGAAAATCGGACTTTCCTTAGACGTTTCTAGCCTTCCTTGTTTATAGATATTTTTAAAATTTTACAAGTTCAACATACAACTTCAAAAAATGGGGGAAAGACTAAAGGAAACTCAAGGCTTCTCCTGTATTTATTTTCTGTACTGTATGGGAATAGAATACTTCATTTATACCCCTCTTTAGGGTAGGAGAAGAGAATTAAGATAAAAATAGATTAGAGATACGTAGGTTAAAGAAATAGAATAAGATAAGAATAGGTTAAAGAATAGAGTAAGATAAAAGTAAGGAAATATCCTGTATAAAGTGATTTCTCTAGTAAGCTAATAATTTTAACGATAATTCAAATTTTAAATTTGTTTCAAAATACTGGATTAGTTTGCAAAGTGTTTTCTGTTCATTGTGTTCAAGAATAAAGCAAGGCTTGAGTAACAGATGTTTCAATTTCCTTTTCTTGTGTCGGTTTTATCTTATGTCTCAAAGTTCAGTTTAATACTAGATTATTTTTTGTCAAAGGTCATGTACAGACAATTCTCTTATACCTTTGGACATATAGTTTTGAAGATTCTCCAGTATAAATTTTTCCCTTTTTATTGCTTTCCCAACTATTTACTGTTCATCTCTGTGCCAATATCAATCTGCAAATAAGGAAGCTTATTTACTCTAGCACATAATACTACAGATTAACTTTTTCCCAAAATATTAATATTTTTCAAAAAATATTGATTTTGTTGCAGTTTAAAAGTTTCTACAGTTTGCCCACATCTTCTTCACTGAGAATAGAGGAAGTATTTTTTCCCTTTTAACACCACAGTACTGTCTGACAAAACTTTCACTAAACTTTCTGAATATATAGGCTGTCACTTTTCAGTTGTCACAGTCCAGTTGTCCTGGGAAGGTTATAGGTACAAGCACTTTCATAATCTACTACTAAAAAGGAATTTCCTCCCCCAACCCCCATGTATTTTGTGTTTTTACACAGCCCTGAAGATAGTTGTCAGTGATCTTAATTAAAGTATTTTAGAAGTTTTTAGGTGCCATGGGAGAAAATTGGCAGTGTTCTGTAGCACACAGTAAATATTTCATCAGTACTTCCATTACAGGACTGTTCTGTGAGGATCAGAATTATGACACTTTCTATAGAGAAGTGGGACAGTTTTCTTCAGATGGTACTTTGCTCTCTTTTGAAAGGGACGATATTAATTTTACTGATAAAGGATGGGAGAAAACGCAATTGACAGAAAATATCTTTGTTACTTCAACAAATGACCAGATCATTACATATATTATAGCCAGCAGCCTGCGTTTGTAGAAATAATGTTTTGTTGGCTCTTCACTCAGAATTCTCCAACTTTCAGCTTGTAATTCAGTACACAAGGTGTAACAGAACTATGGTGATGAAGAGGATACCTTCCTGAAACGACTTTAGAAGTGTAAATTACGTCCTCTTCAGTCCCAGCACCTGCATCCATGCTCATTCCTCATCTTGCTTACTATGTACATGGGATGCTGTGACTTTGGCCATGGCACATCCTATCCAGCTCTAGAGGAAAATATTATGACTTCGAGCTATGTGTTAACATCCTCGTCCTGAAAACTGTCATCTCAACCAGTCCGTTTGCTGCTACCTGCTTCACTTCAGAAAACATTAATAGGCTGTCTTTAACACTTCAAAGGTAATAGCCTGCTGTGAAGGATCTGTAAGTGCCCGCAGCTACATGTGTCAGTGTGCCCAGAACCAGCCTGACCTGCCCAGGCTGCATTTTACACAGACTTAATTATAATTCGTCCATAGAGGCAAGATCAGAACTATGTATCACTGATATCTAGTTTCAGACTATAATCGTATGGCCATAAGAAAAAGGTGCACTTTTGCCCTTTGATTTTGCAGTCCCATTCTGCACATGGGACTCAGCTTCAGTTGGCAAAGGTAGAGCAGGAGTGCAGAGCCAACAGAGGCAGCTGTGGGATATGGAGGAGGCAGAGGCCTGAAGCATCTCAGGCAAGAGTGCAGCTTAAAACACAAACCTCAGCTTAGAACACAGACCGCCCACTAGCTGGGTAGTCAGTGACCACCTGATGAAAAATGGGGTTTCACCAATGCTACACTTCACTAGCGTTTTCCATGATAAAATTGGGAGAGGAACTTTTCTCTTGTTCTTTGAAATTATTATGGGCATCTGACTTACAAAGGGCATTTCTGGTTCTGCACCCCAAGCTGGACCTGACAAGGAGCTTTTACTGACAAAGGGGAAAGTTCAGCTGTTTCCTTATACTCTGCACTTCCTCTAGGCTGGCTCTGACCAACCTTCTGTTCAGAAGGAACTTCTTTAGCCTTCCATAAAATTGCTCTGCATTTTGAAGACTTCTCTGGGAATCTATAAAGTTGAGTGACGTGACTGGTTAACTTGTGGGCTTCTTATTCTTCTGTTAGAACTGTCAGGGAAAAGTTAAGATAAAAACCCTATGTAAGTCAACCTTAAGTATTGAATTACTAATAATCTAGGTAAATATTATTATCTATTATTATCCTATTACCTCTAGAAAATTAAACGCCACAATGACACATTTTGCAAGAGCCAAAAAGGAAACAGTTTGTGGAAAGGATTATATAGCCTTATTTGCAGCATGTCTAAAAATGCCTTTTTAAAAATTCCTCCAAAAGGCAAACTCAAATCTTTCTCCCTTGATTCAGATGAAGATAAAACCTTAGTGATTAGCACCTGAGATAAAACGTTGTATTAGCAAGACATAAATAGCAGTATTTTCAAAGCTTCACTAAATTAGTTTACGGTTTTATTAAAGGAGGTGTTTCCATCCCAAAACTCTGTTCTATAGCCTGTAGGAAACATCACAGTCTGCAGAGAAAATAACAGTTTTAGCCTTCTGTTTGTAATCATGAGACTAAAAGTTAATGTTGGATTTTGGTATTGTCAAGAGCAGCAGCATCTAGAAATGTGTAACAATACACAAACAATAGTTTTCAGTTTCTTGTGTGCTTATGCAAATTAATGGGGATGTTATGTCAGAAAGCAAAATTACTTTGTACAAAAACTATTTCTTATTTTTGAGATGAGACCAATCATTAGTTATCATTTAGTTGTTATAGCCATTAATCAAAAAATCACGTGCTTCACTGAACAGATGGACTGTTATGTGAAGCAACAAGCCAAGCTATTCTTTTCCTCCTCTTCGTATTAAGATTAAACAACTAACAAAACAGAAACACTTTTTCTTGGTATGTACTGATAAATATGACTGTTCGGCAAGTGGTAAGCAACATGTACTGTAAAGCGTAGCTTTGCGTCTTGGAAAACAAACCTTTGTTTGCAGGTAATTCTGTTCACTATAAAACAAACATACAGTATGGTATTCATTGTACACACTAGTTTTATATGCAGAACAAAATTAAGTGTAATACTTTCATATTAACAAATAGGTTAAAAAATCCCATAATGCAACCTATCTGACATAATTAAGCAAGGCAGCATTGATATAAAGATTAAACTGAAAATCAGTATCTCTAGCTGTTTCTTTTGGTGGTAATGACTTGTCCTTATTTCTCCTATAATCCCATTTTTTTCTATTAACTTAATCCTTACAGGTATATAAAAAGAAAGCAGCTGGGAAGCTTGGAGATATCAGTCTTAAGATGACTGAGCAGGAGAAAGAATTTTCCAGGAAGACTGCTCAGTATGAGCAAGAAAAGAAGCACCTGCAGCGTCTGCTGCAGGACCAACAGGAAACCCTCAATGAAGTGCTGGAGCAAAACAGGTGAGTGGGGCACAGCCAGGAGCAATCCAAGTAGGTCCAACAGGTAAAGGGACGAGGGAAAGCACCTGCACACAGCCACCAGCGCTCACTCCAGCAGAGTCTCGTGTGGTATGTTCCAGGTCACTTTTCTCACTCATTTTAGCTATACTGAAAATGCTGAAACCCTGCTCATAATTCCGAGCTCCAGGAAACATCTTTTGAAGGAGGAATTTATTCTAGATGGCTACTGCTGTTTTTAAGACTTCTTTAGAAGGATATCAATCTGAGAGAATCTTTGATAATTTGAAAGGATTCTATAAATCAAGATAGATGTTAATTTATGTAATAGCACCTTATGCTAAAGGCTGAACACTTTCCCATTCACACGCCTCAACAGTTTTCAGAATAGTAGGAAATGAAGGGAATCTAATGAGTACACGAAAGATCTGTTTTCTTTTGAATCTATCTTACTGACCTATTAATAAGTGACTTAGATTGGCTACATGCAAAATGAAGAGAAGAAAATACAATTTAACAGATTTATAGAAGATTATGACTGCAGTGTTGAAATGTCCTTTGAATATAGAGTCCTTTAAGGGTATTTTTTCCCTCTGATAGTGGAAAGCTTCATAGCACATTCACATTATCAGCATAAAGGAAAAACTGTTTTACAACTGAAAAAAAGTAATAAAGCAGTCATTTCTCAAGTCATCACTGCCATTGCGAAATAATAGGTTTTAATAGATTTTAACAGACAATAGAAAAAAAAGAGCTTGGTATCATCTACCTTTATATCAGCGCAGTTCCTCTCAGTTACTTTATACAGTGCAATTAAACAGGTGTAAGTAGCAGAGTTGTACAATGAACACTCCATTAATCTCTGAAATTTACATTAAAAACCAGATTGAACTGATCCACATTTCTCTAGAGATAGTTATTTAGGATTTTTAATTAATTAAGTGCCTTTCATATCTCTAGGCTCATGTTACAATTTTTTACTGTAGAGAACAGCAATTAAATAAAGAGGGTTTTTTTCAACATGGGATAGAGCATTGTTTGAAGTCCCAAAATATGGATCATTCAAAATTTACCCTTATAGCCCAAAAGTAGGCAAATTAGGTGGTGTAACACAGATGTGTAAAATAATTAATTACATTTTCCATACAGTATACTAAATCACTTTTACCTTTTCAGTCTAAATTAATTCATTTTTTCTTCAGTAAACACACACAATTAATACTTGCAGCTGACTTTTAAGAATCAAGATCTGCACCTGGAACTACACCACTGTAGTCCATTTAACTGTATGATGATGAAGAAAAGTGGTTTATGGAAACAAGCCCAAGATGAACCCCATCAAGATATGTCTTTCATTTCTCTAGTCTCCAGCATTAATGAACAATGTGACAGGTGACTGCTTTTTTCTGGTAGTAGTTCAATCTTAACAGTGAATATTAGAATATAATATACTGAACACAACTCTAAAAGTAAAAAAGTATTTTTATGGTCATCTTTCAAGTTGTATTTTGGTTAACCTTATGATTCACTGTTTTCCTTTGATTACTATCTAAAAAAAAATGTAGATTAAAAAAAAATGCTACTGAGAAGTCAGCTGAGTTCTACACCTATATAAGAAATAATAAATTTTTATGCTTGTGAAACAAAGTCAATAAAACCAACTAACACCATGGCTGATACTGTTCATATGAACTAGTTTCTTCATATTCCATTATTCTTCTCAAGTACTGCAATATAAAGTAGTTTCCCAATGTAATCCAAATATGTATCTACTCTTTTATGCCTATCAGCCAGAAATTAAACATATATTTTGGTTAGCTTTGTGTATTTCTGATTTTACAAGGCTTATTATTTTCTCTCTCCCTTCCCTCCACACAGTCACAGGAGTAAGGAAGGGAAAATTATTTTTGTTGAGATGTTGCTCACCATTTGGTTGCTGTAGCTTGGCAATCAAAGTCGCTAGTGCTAGGAAAGTACCAATCATTTAGATTTATTGTGACTAGCCATGTTTACAGAGTAGATTTGTAGTCCAGAATACTGTCTAGCTGATAATGTTTCTGTGCAAAATGCCTACATAGACATTAAGATAAGTGCATACAATAAATACTTATTCTCTAATTTCTAATTTATTCTCTGATTTTACTGTTAGGTAATGGAAATCAGAGTAGCATGCCACATTTTAAGCAGAAAAGCCAGTTTACTTTAAAATCTAGCTGAAGGTATGGTCAATCACTGTAAGAAGGTGAATACAGAAAACTCTTTCATATAATTTATTTTGCTCTTGCATTTAGTTTAACAATATGGAGTTAGGAAATTGGGGCAAGTCTGACTTAGCTACCACAATGAAATTCTTTATCATAAAAGCATACTGTACCTATTGTTGCTGGTAAGTTTTCTTGTAAAGCAAAGGAAGGTCCCAGTTCAGATCTGGAAACAGCACCATTCTTTCAGTGGGACCCTGCAGCCCCACCTTATTAATCTGAACAGAAGCACAGCACACCTGAGTGGTGGCAGGTCACAGCACATTACACAGCCCCTTGTGTGCCCAGAGGCAGAGCTGCTGCAGTCACAGCGTGGTCAAAAGTAATGCATGTGTAGACAAAGTAGCAATATTCATGTGCTGTTTCTCTGATCATTCTGTTTTTAACAAGTCGACATCCAAACTAGCATGGGCTTTCATCAAACATAACAGAGATGACTTGCCTTTGAAATTTTCTCCCCTCCTGCACTTTCACCTCAAGACAAAAGTCAGGAGTTCCGGTACTTACCCATTGCATCCAAGGGATGAGAATTTTTCTACCTGGTTTTCAAAAAGAAACACATACAGATATAGTTGTACTTTTGATCCATAGAAAAACTTTTAAAGATATACAGATGTCCCTTCCTGGAAGCTGCTCTGTAGAGCCTTTTCAGTAATTACAGCCTTTGCTAGACAATATTGCAAATTCACAGCAACCTTTCACCTAAAGAAACTGATAAGAAAGCAGTAGCATTTTGTTCTTCAGGCAGCTGATAGTGACATCTTTAATATTAGTCACTGAATAACCTTTAGAGATATCAATATCACATACCTTTCCTTAAGGAAGAGGTTTGAGATATAAATGAAGTTCATGATGGCATCCTAGGGTTAAAAAACAGGCTCATTCATAAATGCTTCCAGTCTTATTTGACGGGACACTTACCTTTGTGAGTTTTCTAGGTCAAAGTTTATTTCATAAGACTTCTGCAAAGAAACAATACTTCAAGATAGTTCTACAGCTGCTGTGCTTTGGATGCAGAAGGCAGGTTTGAAAGTGCATTAAACTGTCCTTGGAAGAGGGTCAACAGCAGAAAAGCTTCGCAGGGGGGAGGAGCTGTCTTACCTGTGAGGTCACATATGAAATTATAACCATGATAAAAATTGTTGATCTTTGTGATAAGGAATATTTAAATAAACTGTTACAGGATAGATGGAAATGAATTCTTGAGCCCAAATAAGCCCAAATAAGATTCTGAGATTAAGGCTGACTTAATTTAGTTCAATGAGGGCAGAAAACTGTCTTTTGTAAAGAAGAATCTGCTTTCAGAACCTACTTCTGGTAATTTTTTCATCCTCAAACATCAGTGGGCACTGGCATTTTGCTTACTCTCAACAAGATATAAAATCTTACATTTCGGCTAGGTTAGGGGTTGAATGAAATTTTTGTTTTTACTTATTTAAATAATAACAGCCTATATTAAGAAGAAATAAACTTAATGCCTTTTGACTAAAGACATCTGGAAACAGCCCATGTATCTAAACAGAGCATGTATCTAGTTTTAAATGCCAAGTGGCAAAGATTTTTGTTTTAAGAGGCGAACCAGCTGTAGAGGTGTCTTGGGGTGACTCCATCATGTATATCCCCTATCACGGCTTTATATAGTGATATAGGCACAATTAATTTTGTGCCTTTTCTGTGCCCTTAAACTGAGCTTGAGAGGGAAGAAAAAAAGGACCAAGAGAACTTTTCAAAGCAGTGTCTCAAGGACATGGAGATACACTCGTCTGCGTGCTCTAGCTGCAGTAGCACGGGTGGGGGGAGCATCCTGCTTGCTTACTTCAGCCAGTTTTTTCGAGTTTTTTCCCTTCCCGGTGTGAGACGGAAAGCTGAATTTTGTTTCCTGGGAATTTGGTTTTTTCCCTTCTTCTCTTCTGGACTGTTTCAACAACATCAGAACACATCGGGAGAATTTTCCCCAAGGCCCGGGGGGGTGGGCCCTCGCCGACCCAGCTCCGAGGAGGAGGAGAGAGACCACACCTACAGAACGACTCTGAAATCTTCCCAGGTTTCTCTCCACAGCGAGAGATTTCATTATTTAGCATTATTATCCTTTTCCTGTGTGTTTGTTAAATAAGTAGTTTTTAGCTCTTTCACTTTCCTTTGAGGTAAATTTCCTTTTTTCCCCGAACCTGGTGGGGGGAAGGGTGGTTGTAACCCGGTTTTCTCTCTGGTGATATATTGCTAGATTTTGGCCAAACCAGCACAAGAGGCAAGGAAATTTTGGTGTTGAGAAGAATGTACAGACCATCAGCAGCTCTAGTAACCAAGCTGCTCTGTAATCCAAATTCCTTTAGGGAAGGGAGGTTGTGACTAGCAAGAATGAAGACACCCTCTCCCCAACCCATTCTGCTGAATACATTTTTAAATTTCCATCAGGCCAGAATGTTCAAACAAAATCCCCTCGTGTAACTGCACTTAGGATACAACCGCTTCTTCTCAGATGCCCACCTGGAGAACAGCTGAACTATGAAGCTGTACACTGTGCCACGCTGAAAAGCCTTACCTGTGACTGCAGTGTGCTGTGTGTGCAGCAGGGGCAACTGCACTGTGCTTTCTTGTCAACAGTGTGCTCTGACTGCTCATTCCAAAGCCAAGTCAGTTAGCAGTCTGGCTCTTCATCTCTCAGCTCTGTTTAAAAATTAGTCCTCTAAGAAGAGTTCAGATAAACTGCTACCTCTAAAGGTATCTGTTTTCTTTCTACTGAAGTAATTTTAAGCATGAGGACACTTTTAAACTAACCTCTTTGAACTAATTTTTTTCTAAAATCAATGTAATTGCCATTAAACCGAACGGATGGACTGAAAATGGCAATCCTATTTGTCAGGCATGCTGACAGCATTAATGCATAATTCAGAACTTGCTGATCTTTAGTTTCATAATCTTACTTCAAATTTTCTATGCCTCGGGCCCATGAAAGCATTAAAAATGAAATAACCTTAAAAAACCGAAGAAGTCTCGATTTCAGAAATTAGTGGATGAAATAAACCCTGGGTAATGATCTGTACTACAATAATGGTAAACCAGATTAAGCTCTTGTGTATCAATTGTCAAACGTAAGAGTGCTGTGCACGGTGCCTGAAAACTCCAATTGAAGACAAGGGCCAACAGAGAACAGGACTGTGTCCCTATCAAAATATACAAGTTCACTTAAAAACAAGGTACTGAAAATGTTCCGAGATCACGATACAGAGAGCCAAGATCAACCAATGAGGACTGCCAGTTGGGGGAGTTCAGTCATGTGGTGTATATGCCTCACATCTCCCCCAAATGTAGGCTGAGGATAATGGTAAATGCCATTGTGTAAAGCATTTTGAAGCATATTCTGAGCACTGGTAGTATTAGACAGTGTTATCCCATCTCAAGGAGAAAAATACTTTGTGAGAACAAAGTCATCTACAGTTTTGGTGTTTCAAAAATGAGAGATTGCTTCTCAATGGCTTTTTAGTGATTTGGCAGAAATGGAAAGGTCCATCCCATTACCTGTGGCTTCTCACGTTCTTGGGCAGAGTCTTGAACTATTAGCCAACTGTACTGCTTTCACCTGCCACATTTTGCTTTAATTCCATTCTCAATGGTTACTGATCTTCTCCACCACCAAAAGTTCATTCCAAGCAGTATGTACAAGAATAATCTTAAGCCCTTCTGCATAAGGCTATTTTATCTTCCATCTATATATCCAGTCATAAAATGAAACACAAAGTGGGCTGGTACTATGTCTGGGCCACTTTTCATCACTTCATTCTCAGTGTTATCGATCACTAAGGATTCTGTAAGATGTACTGATTCTATATTTTCTAGTGTACACCTTTTGCCCTCAATGTAGATATGTAAATGACAGCATTTAATCTCAACTCATTTATGTTCTGCATTGATCTGTTTCTCATTTTTAGAGCCTGGTATTGGGGACAATTTGTATAGAAGGCTAGTTCTATTCAGTGCTTCAGCCAGTGCCCTCAAGGGGACTGCATTAGTCTATAATTAAATATATAATTAAAATGTATGCTCATTTTCCATGCAACAGCTAATGCTTTCCACGTAAATTTATCTTCATTTCTTTATTATTTTGTATTTTGACATACACTACAAGTCAAAGGAAACCCAAGTTCTTGGGCTTTGTCTACCTTCTAAGTTTATACCACTTTTGTTTGGCTCCCACAAAGATGCATTAGCTGAGCACAGAGTCTGACACTGATCAGACCCTTTGGGCCTCAGGGTGGAGAGCGCAGTGCTCTGGGCAGAAGGGGCAGTGTTATGTGGGAAGCAGAGCTGTGGTCACAAGGGAGCCCAAGTCAGTGGAGGGTGGTAGTCATGGTATTTGGGTCTCACATGTACTGCTCTATGTGCGGACTTAATCCAACTTGTTACATGGGTTCAATAATGGGTAATTTTACATGGGTAATTTTCTGGTCATATCCTGTTTAGCATTACATTTAATGAGCTTTTTCAAAAGCAAAATAGGAATGAATTTCAATCAGATAATTTCAAGCACCTAAATACAGGCCATTTCTACTTTGCTTATCCACATACTGTAATTCTGTACTGCTGAAATATTGTTAAAATTAGGATTTCTCTTCATTTTTTTCTTAGGAAAACAGAAGGGGAACTTGAAATCATGTGGGAATCCACAGCCAAAGAAAACAGGAGAATGAGAGAACTCTTACATAAATCCCTGAGGAAGAGCAACATATGGAGTGCTGTCACAGTTCATGAACCACACTTAGATGAAAGCTCTCAGAAGGATCTAGTTTATGGACATGATTTTAGCTATTGTGATGTGAAAACTTCATCCCCTACTAAAAATGAAATTCAGCAAGAATCTCAGTGATAAGAACCTACATCTCATCCAAGAAAGAGAACTTCGTGCCTGAATTTGACTTTTTCAGCAACACAAGATGTAATGGAATGTTTACTCTCTTCAATATTACTGTATTTTTAAGGTCATCAAAATGACAACAACGTATTCTCTACTTGTACTATGAATAGTGTAAATCTAGCCCAAAATATTACTTTGGTATTTGAAGAAAAGGCTATTCCTTCTTAAGACAAAGTACAGCTTTAAGTTAACAGGTAAAGACAAGTAACTAGTTAACAGGATAAGCAGCTGGTAAGCGTGGTTTTTAGCCCAGATACATACCTTGTCACAAAACAAGTGAACAGCAAGACAGTGCTTATTAAAATTAAGAGGACAAATTTCAGTAAATTCTCCCTAAAACACCAGATAGAGTATGATCCAAGCTGAAAAAAAATGTGTGGCATGTACTTTTTCTCATGATGAAGCATCTTGACTTCCTAAGATGCAAGGATGTCCTCATACTAGATCATGTGCCAAAAAATCTTGCCATCTCAAGGACAGAGAAAAACTTGACAGTGAAGCAGACAAGACTGAAGCATCCTCATGACAACTGCTGGTGCCTGAATGCACAACTGACCACTGCGTAGATTTACAGGAGCCCTGCAGGTGTTGGGAAGTTCCTACTATGGTTTTGCCAAGGGGATGAGCTGCCAGCACAGGATGCAGTTCTCCTCCAGATTGTTTTGTTCATCCTGCTTCAGATTCAGTGGCTTCAAAAGTCACTTCTTTCCAAAGTATTCTCTGAAGCAATGCTTATTGTTTATGCCTTTAGATTATTGACGTGTATTTGTCTTAGCTTTCAGAATTGTTGATTTTTCACAATATTGCACATCAGCTTTGTAGTAGTATGTAATTACTATGATGTGACTTTATTTTGGATTTACATATAACTTGCTGGATCAGCTTTTTGGTTTTGCTTCATTTTCATAACAAAATGTAAATGGTACCAGAAAACTGTAACAATGCAAAAACTCTGTAACTATCATAGTTGTGTAGTATTAGAAATAATGAAGAATTTCATTGGCTTTGATCAAAGTTAACAAAAAGAGCAGAAAACCAAGTTAAAATACCAAAAGAAATAAATATTGTTTGTGTCTAGAAAGGTTCCTGCAGCATTTTCCTTCAGGGTAAGGCCATGACTCAGCAGAATGGCTTTATTCAGGAGAGGATGGGGACAGCACTTCCTGTCACGCCATGATGTTCAGGGACAGGTAGATGTACAGCTTTCAAAGCCAGGTTCTGCAGTACAGTGCGAAGTTAAAGAATCTACAGACTTTCAAAGCACTGGCAGAATCTCAGTGCACCCAGATACTACCCTGATTATAGGAAACCACTGAAGCAGCTAAGTCATATATACGCAAGCAGGATTTTAAGATGTACTTTAATTACTTCCCTTTAATAGGAATAAAACAAGGGCAACAACCTTACCAGCTCATCAAGATACAACTTCAGCATGCCAGAGTCATTAAGACACTGATTAACAGAACTAGTCTCTGACAGCGCACTATCATTTGGTCCCTGCCCAGAGACTTAACAAGAGCCACACCTTCGAATCCTTTCAAAGCCTCTCCTGGCTTTTTCAACTTGATTATTTTAGGACTCTATGCCTCAACATAACAACCAGAAACTATTTTTAAACACAATCTTAAATAACTTCCTTAATAAGTGAAATTGGCATGGGGACGGTCTATCACTAAGCCAGTCCTGTCTCCTCTCTTCCTTGAATTTGACAAAACAAAACAAAACAAAACAAAACAAACAAAAAACCCAAACAAAAAACCCAAAAAACAAAACAAAACAAAACAAAACCGAAACAAACAAACAAACAAAACAACCAAGAAAAAAACCAACCACAAAAAAAACCCTAATTTGAAATGTCAGGTCTGAAATACCTCTTAAGTATTAGAGGTAAGTTAGACAGGCATACACACTCATTTCCACACAAGCTTCAATCTGCAGGTGTGCAGACCCTGGAAGAGCATCAAACATGGCTATATCCACAGCTTTTTATGTTTTTGAAGGCAGGTTTGGAAAATGAAGCCTCTCATGTCATATTTTTTAATATAATCATCTCTGAATATGCACATACAATCTCAGAACTGATTTAATATTTACAATATTATCCTCATGTGGTTTTAATTGCCTTTTTGAGTATGTTTTAAGAGTCTGTAAAAATAAGCAGTTTCACAAGGAAAAGCTATTGTATTGGTAATTCCTCAGAAACAGAAGCAAGATTTTCAAAACTCTCAATATTGGCCTAACTGTTCTTCCACTGAAGTGGTCTGGGAATGTCTTAGAATTGTAGTTATGCCACACCTGCTGCCCATTTTCACAGCTCTTGTTTTAGAGTAGGTTTTAATACATGGTTCAAAGGGCAGCACCTTGACAGTGACACTCTTAAGACTTCGTTCAGAAATGCTACACTTGCTTTGTCATTTGCTTATCATTAAAATATGGTGTTAAACTTTAAATTAGCTAACGTTTAATCAAATCCATGGGTGATTCTCCATACCCAGTTTCCACAGGAAAAACTGAGAAAAAAACTATGTCCTGTGGATGAAAAAGTCCTTTTGTGGCTCAGGAACACTGAGCAAATAATCCTGTTATAGGATATTTTAAATACATATGAATATACCACCCATTTTACAGACTTGGACAGTAAAATACTGGAATTGTTTCAGATCAGCAAAAGTAAACACATTTGCAAGTGTGCCAAGTGTTGTACAAATAGAATTGATGATTAGACAGGTGCTTCCCTCCAGTTCCTTCTGACAGGAAAGAAATTGATTCTCTCTTTTATTAACAGCTGAAAGAATTGGTTTTCCTGTAAATCTCTTTCAGAAGAAACATAAATCTTCTGCTCTGTATGTTTTTCATCTTGCACTAAACCGCTTGGTTTTAGTATATTTCTGTGTACAGAAAGTACACAAAATAATGCTTATTGCTGACTATTGATTTTAGGACTAGAAAAAACATTAAAAATAGCATTACAGGTATAAATATTCTTTTGAAGAAAAGAAAATGCGGTTTTATTGAAACACGCAACATTTAAATATAAAGGAAAAACAAAAACCAACAGAAAAGTCCTGGTAAAATTACTAATAAAGTTGATAATTTTAGGAGCTAAATTGCCTAGCAGGCAATACCACTACCTAATCAAACCAAAATCCAATGTCTCAAAAGCTAGCTAGAAGGAAGAACTTAAAGGATGTATCTCCGCCACTTCTGCGCTAAAGAAATAATTAAAAATAAGAAGAAAATAATCTTTTAGCACTGAAAGAAAAAAAAGAGGAGCCACTAGAAACCAATCCAGTTAGAGACATTTTGTGTATTTTGGCAGTTAATCTTTTTAGCTTCAGAATATCAAAAACTGAAGATAATTCTAGGAGGTGCAGTAAAGGAGAGTTTAATAGCATTATTTGGTAACCAAATGTCACAAGGGACAGTATTTCTGAAACTCATTTTACTTTATCAGAGCAACAGGAAAAATAGCTTAAATAAAGGGGTATCAGGCAGACAGGTCTGAAGACAAAGATGCATCTCACCATAGTGTGAAACACGTTAAAGGATAGAGTGATCAGCAGTTCCTCAGTACAGCCACCAAGGATTTGTGAGAAGTGATGAGGCAAGACAGTATTACACTTACTGGTTTTGCACGGGCTGGTTTTGGTAGCATGGGCGCTGCAGAGGTGGCTTCTGTGAGAAGCTGTTGGAAGCTTCCACGTTGTCCAGCAGATGGCTCTGATGGTGGACATAGCAATGGTGGACAAATCCCTGATGGCTCTGAAGGTGGACATAGCAATGGCCAAGGCTGGGCCAGTTAGAGATGTTGGTAACACCTCTGTGATAACAGATTTAAGAAGAAAATCAAAACAAAGAGGGGCACTGTTAATTCCAGCTAGAGAAGAGGAGGAGGTGAGAGCATGTGTGGGAAACAACATGGAGACACCAAGGGCAGTGCAGAAGGGAAGAAGGAGGGGGAGGGAGGTACTCCAGGCCTCAGAGTCANGCAATGGCCAAGGCTGGGCCAGTTAGAGATGTTGGTAACACCTCTGTGATAACAGATTTAAGAAGAAAATCAAAACAAAGAGGGGCACTGTTAATTCCAGCTAGAGAAGAGGAGGAGGTGAGAGCATGTGTGGGAAACAACATGGAGACACCAAGGGCAGTGCAGAAGGGAAGANACAGCTCTTGTTTTAGAGTAGGTTTTAATACATGGTTCAAAGGGCAGCACCTTGACAGTGACACTCTTAAGACTTCGTTCAGAAATGCTACACTTGCTTTGTCATTTGCTTATCATTAAAATATGGTGTTAAACTTTAAATTAGCTAACGTTTAATCAAATCCATGGGTGATTCTCCATACCCAGTTTCCACAGGAAAAACTGAGAAAAAAACTATGTCCTGTGGATGAAAAAGTCCTTTTGTGGCTCAGGAACACTGAGCAAATAATCCTGTTATAGGATATTTTAAATACATATGAATATACCACCCATTTTACAGACTTGGACAGTAAAATACTGGAATTGTTTCAGATCAGCAAAAGTAAACACATTTGCAAGTGTGCCAAGTGTTGTACAAATAGAATTGATGATTAGACAGGTGCTTCCCTCCAGTTCCTTCTGACAGGAAAGAAATTGATTCTCTCTTTTATTAACAGCTGAAAGAATTGGTTTTCCTGTAAATCTCTTTCAGAAGAAACATAAATCTTCTGCTCTGTATGTTTTTCATCTTGCACTAAACCGCTTGGTTTTAGTATATTTCTGTGTACAGAAAGTACACAAAATAATGCTTATTGCTGACTATTGATTTTAGGACTAGAAAAAACATTAAAAATAGCATTACAGGTATAAATATTCTTTTGAAGAAAAGAAAATGCGGTTTTATTGAAACACGCAACATTTAAATATAAAGGAAAAACAAAAACCAACAGAAAAGTCCTGGTAAAATTACTAATAAAGTTGATAATTTTAGGAGCTAAATTGCCTAGCAGGCAATACCACTACCTAATCAAACCAAAATCCAATGTCTCAAAAGCTAGCTAGAAGGAAGAACTTAAAGGATGTATCTCCGCCACTTCTGCGCTAAAGAAATAATTAAAAATAAGAAGAAAATAATCTTTTAGCACTGAAAGAAAAAAAAGAGGAGCCACTAGAAACCAATCCAGTTAGAGACATTTTGTGTATTTTGGCAGTTAATCTTTTTAGCTTCAGAATATCAAAAACTGAAGATAATTCTAGGAGGTGCAGTAAAGGAGAGTTTAATAGCATTATTTGGTAACCAAATGTCACAAGGGACAGTATTTCTGAAACTCATTTTACTTTATCAGAGCAACAGGAAAAATAGCTTAAATAAAGGGGTATCAGGCAGACAGGTCTGAAGACAAAGATGCATCTCACCATAGTGTGAAACACGTTAAAGGATAGAGTGATCAGCAGTTCCTCAGTACAGCCACCAAGGATTTGTGAGAAGTGATGAGGCAAGACAGTATTACACTTACTGGTTTTGCACGGGCTGGTTTTGGTAGCATGGGCGCTGCAGAGGTGGCTTCTGTGAGAAGCTGTTGGAAGCTTCCACGTTGTCCAGCAGATGGCTCTGATGGTGGACATAGCAATGGTGGACAAATCCCTGATGGCTCTGAAGGTGGACATAGCAATGGCCAAGGCTGGGCCAGTTAGAGATGTTGGTAACACCTCTGTGATAACAGATTTAAGAAGAAAATCAAAACAAAGAGGGGCACTGTTAATTCCAGCTAGAGAAGAGGAGGAGGTGAGAGCATGTGTGGGAAACAACATGGAGACACCAAGGGCAGTGCAGAAGGGAAGAAGGAGGGGGAGGGAGGTACTCCAGGCCTCAGAGTCAAGATTCCCCTGCAGGCCGTGGTGATGCAAGTTGTCCCCTTGCAGCCCCTGGAGGTCCATGGGGGATGCAGAGATCCTCTTGCAGCCCCGGGGGGAGGTGTCCACACCAGAGTGAGTGGATGCCTCGAGGAGGCTGTGATCCAGTGGGAGACCTGGTGGAGAGAGGGGGTCCCTGCTTCCAGGCTGGAGCAGCTTGGAGGATTGGAGTCCTTGGAGGATTGCACCCCGTGGAAGAGTGACCCACGCTGCAGCAGTTTTGGGAGGACTGCTGCTCATGAGAGTAGACCCACACTGGAGAAGTTCACGGAGAACTGTCTCCCGTGGGAGGACCCCCACGGTGCAGCAGGGGAAGGACTCCTCTCCCTGAGCAGTGGAAGAAGAACTCAGGTGATGAACTGACCAAACCCCCCATGTCCTGTCTCCCTGCGCTGTTGGTGGGAAGGAGGGAGGGGTTGGGGGGAAAAGGTGTTTTTAACCGCATATTTTAATTCTCATTATCCTCCTCTGATTTTGTTAGTAATAAACTCACTTTGTACCTCTAAGTTGAGTCTGTTATGCCCTTGGAGTGTTTTCTCCCTGGTCCTTAACTCATGAAGCCTGTTTAGTTTTTTTGTCTCCTTTGCCCAGCTGTGGCAGGGGAGGGCAAGTGAGCAGCTGTCATGGGTGCCTGGCATTTGGCCGGTGTCAAACCACGACAAGCTGTTAGACACAATTGCCTTCCTTACCTTCTGCTTTTGTAGCTGTATTAAAATCCCAGTTCAAACATGCTGCTGCCTTGTGCCCAACGATTCCTCTTCACTGTCATACTCTTTCTGTGCTGCAGGACTCAGCAGGAAGGCAGGAAAGAGGTGCTTACAAGAGTTAGAAGCAAAGTAGGCAAGTTAGGATAGGACTTGTCCAATCTAAGTCAATCTGAAGTTTAATTAAGGATTAATTTTGATCTAAAGATCAAAAGCGAAAAGTAGGTCAGCACTTCCGATACAAAGATGGATCTGTGAATTTTTCCCTTTTACCATTCACTGTGATAAGCATTTTGCATACATACATGTGCAAGTGTTCTGAACACACTAACACTTATTAGTTCTCCTCCCCACTGGTCATACGATTTTAATCACCTTGCAATTCCAAGCAGAAAACCAAGCACTTCTCAAATTTTCGTAAGAAAATAATCTTAACCTACATAATCTAACATAATGCAGTCAAAAGGATGTGGAATCACAACACTACAAAAAGTAATTGAAAATTAATTCTTTCATCCTGCATTTTAGCAATATATTAGGGATAGTACAGAGGCACTAACCGGAGTTTCCTTGTAATTAGCCAGAATAAACAATTCTGTGTTAGCACATCCAAACATCCAGGTTACAGAAGGTATTTCAAAAGACCAACTTAAAAAACACACTTGCCAGAGAAAGCTTCAACAAAGAAAAAACGTATTCCACACATTTGCTAGGAAAAAGATGCAGCTTTTTTACCATTACAGCAAACACTTTTTTTAATAGAAAAGCTGACTAAAAGCAACCATAGAAACTCCATTCAAACTAAACCTGCATGTGGAAACAAGTATTTTTATGATGTTGAACTCCTTGAGTGATAAGATACCAAATGAGGAGAAAACTGTATTTGATGGCTTCGATGTAGCTGTACAGTGCATGAACAACAGAACTCTACTCCTAGGGATTGCTGTCACCCTGTTTTAAGATACATAAATTGAAACCACAAACATTTTCAGAAGCAATAGGAATTCAGCTCTTTTTCAAACTGCATATATGAAGATTTAGTTTTCAGAGAAGTCAAGGTCACGAATGCTATGATCCATATGGACAGAATCCCAGAATCATTAAGGTTGGAAAAGACCTCCAAGACCCAACCTTTGACCAAACACTACCTTGTCAACCAGACCAGAGCACTGAGTGCCATGTCCAGTTCCTTCAGCACCTCCAGGGATGGGGACTCCACCATCTCCCTGGGCAGCCCCTTCCAATGTCTGGCAGTCCTTTCAGTGAAGGAATTCCTCCTGATGTCCAGCCTGAGCCTCCCCTGGCACAGCCTGAGGCCGTTTTCTCTTGTCCTGTCCCTTGCTCCCTTGGAGCAGAGCCCGACTCCCCTGGCTGCACCCTCCTGTCAGGGAGTTGTGCAGAGCCACAAGGTCCCCCCGAGCCTCCTTTTCTCCAGGCTGAGCCCCCGCAGCTCCCTCAGCTGCTCCTCATAGGACTTACTCTCTAGACCCTTCCCCAGTTCTGCTGCCCTTCTCTGGACAGGCTCCAGCACCAAAATGTCTCTCTTGCTGTGAAGGGCCCAGAACTGGACACAGCACTCGATGTGTGGCCTCACCAGTGCCCAGCACAGAGGGACAATCATTGCCCTGGTCCAGCTACACTATTTTTGATACCAAGCCAGGTGCCATTGCCCGCCCTGGCTGCCCGGGCACTCCTGGGCTCAGGTTGAGCCGCTGTTGACCAGCATCCCAGCCACTCTTCCCCCAGCCTGTAACACTGCACGGGATTGTGACCCAAATGTAGGACCTGGCACTCCACCTTGTTGAACCTCAGCTCATCTATCCAGCCTTTCCAGATCCCTCTGCAGAGCCTTTCTGCCCTCCAGCAGATCAGCACTCCCACCCAGCTTGGTGGTGCCTTTGAAATGACTGAGGGTATACTGGACCTTCTCATCCAGATAAAGGATGCTTGGAGCAACATGCTCTGCCCTGGAATGTGGTCAAGCAACTCGGACAACGCCTATTTATGAGGCTATCAGTGGTGGACTGAGAGGGGCTCGTGCTGCTTTTGGTGTTGAATTAACCTAAAACCCGCAATACACATAAATCCCAAATTAATATCCTGATGATGAGGCAAAGATTTGGCAGATAAGCTGCTAAGCTACCTGGAGACATATGACTGGCAGTCAATCACTTTAAACTATGAAAGTCCAGTCCCACTTCCAAATGGCAGATTCTTCTAACATATCCCTTCTTGGAGTTTGTATGGAGATTCCTCCGTTGGGTGGAGACACCCCTCAAAATTACTCCTCGAGACTGAGTGAACAACATTTGCCCCAAGCTGTTGTATGGGTGAGTTACATCAATCTTTACTTAATGATACAGTTTTTTGCTAGTTTTGATACAATTGCTTTAATACAATTGCATTGATATAGTGCACTACGCTATCCAATGCTATACTATACTAGTAGTTTTAGCTTCTATACTGTGTAGTAATTAATTCCAATTAACATTTTTGTCTAATAATTTATCATAATAAATAATTAATTTTATATAAATATATCTAATTTGCCATCCTTAATTCTGCAGGACAAAGTTGTACAAAGGTTCAATAACACATCCATAATTCCTTAGACTTAAGTCGCTGATGGTTTGGGACTAAGACTGGATCCAGCTGCCCCCGGGCTCCACTCTGAGGAGTTTAGAAAGTACAGGGTCCTTTCTGCACCTCATGACTCAGTGGGAGCTTCTCTAATAAACTTTATCTGAAGTTTCCACTCCACCCATGGCAATATTGAACAGGACTGCCCCAATACTGAGCCTTGGAGAGCCCCACTAGTGACCAGCTGCCAACTGAATTTAACTCCATTCAGCACCACTCCCTTGGCCAAGCCATCCATCCAGTTTGTAACCAAGTGAAGATGCACCTGTCCAAGCCATGAGCTGCCAGCTTCTCCAGGAGAATGTTGTGAGAGACAGTATCAAAGGCCTTGCTGAAGTCTTGGTAGACATATCCACAACCTTTCCCTCATCTAAATAGGTGGGTCATCCAGTCATAAAAAGAGATCAGGATTGTCAAGCAGGACCTGTCTTTCCTAAATCCACGCTGCCTGGGCCTGATCCCTAGGTTGTCCCGTATGTGCCATATGATGGTACTCAGTAAGATTTATGACAGTATCAAAAATCATCAAACGGTTTTAAGACTAAAGCCATCAGCTTCCAGAACGCTGAGTTGATTACAACAGGATACACTTAGAAGACATGAATATCATCTAGACTGAGTACTGCTATAAAAAATGAGAGCAGGAACTTCTCTCATGCAGGAACTGCATGTGAAACCAGTCAAGGGCTACAATATCAAGACAGTAGCTAATCACCTGTGATCTTTACACCTTTGCAAATCTTTGACTTCTTTTGATTGCAAGGGATGTTGTGCTTTTACTTAGATTAAAAAGCGCTCACCGTGTTACACTGTACCTGCATCTGCTGACTGCTGCTTTTGCATTAACATTGATCCAATGCCAACTGACACTCAGTAAAACCCTTCTGCCATCTCTCGCAAAAAGCCGTTTAGCTGATCAGTACTGATAGTTCAGACAGCTCCACCAACCTGGCTTCAGCTGAGAAAGAAATAATGAAAGCAAAAAATGTGAGAGAATAAAGAGTAAACAACATTTTACTATAGTGAATTCTTACAGAATTAAGAAATCTAAATGTATTATCTCATACAGCACTAGATACAGCTGCAGCTGAACCCAAATTAACTACTTGGATCTGGTTATCTTATCTTTCCTCCACAGAGTGAAAGATGACTTACAGAATCACAGAATATCCTGAGTTGGAAGGAACCCACAAGGATCATTGAGTCCAATTCCTGGCCCTGCACACACACCCCAACAATCCCACCCTGTACCTGAGAGCATTGTCCAAATGCTCCTTGAGCGCTGTCAGCCTTGGGGCTGTGAGCACTGCCCTTGGAGCCTGTTCCAGTGCCTGACCACCTTCTGTGGGAAGAACCTTTTTCTTAATACCCAACCCAAACATTCCTTGATACAGTGTCATGCAGTTCCCTGGGGTCCTATCACTGGTCACAGAGAGCAGAGATCACTACCTGCCCCTCCACTGCCCTTCAGGAGGATGTTGAAGACCTCAGTGAAGTCTCCCCTCAGTCTCCTCTTCTCCAGACTGAACAAACCAAATGTCCTCAGCCACTCCTCATACAACTTCCCCTCCAGACCCTTCAACATCTTCGTAGCCTCCTTTGCACACTCTTTCATAGCTTTATATCCTATATTGTGGTGTGGCACACCAAAGTGCCCCCAGCACACAAGGCAAGGCTGCCCCAATGCAGAGCAAAGCGGGACAATCCCCACCCTTGCTCAGCTGGCAATGCTGGGCCTGATGCCCCCAAGACAGAGATGTCCCTCCTGGCTGCCAGGGCACTGCTGACTCATATTCCACTTGCCATTGACCAGGACCCCCAGGTCCCTTTATGTGGTGCTGCTTTCCAGCCTCTCATCCCCTAGTCAGTCCATACATCCAGGTTTGCCCCATCTCAGGTGGAGAATACAGCGCTTGCCCATGTTAAAATTCATACAGTTGGTGATTGCTCAGCCCTCTAATTTCTCCAGGGTCTGCCATCAAGGGTGTCAACAGCTCTTCCCAATTTAGTATCAATCACAAATTTGCTTACTATCCCTTTGAGTCCTGCATCCAAATTGTTTATGAAGATGTTGAAGAGACCTTGTTGAACTCCCACTAGTGACCAGACTTCCTCTGCTTCTACTGTTTTTTAAACTCCCTAGCTCTAATATTGACTAGTTTAATTTCCTCCACTCCTTGCTACTACATAAAAAACTGACATACTGCTAAAGGATAAGCAAACTAATAATCTGATAACATTTACTGTATTGTCATCTTTGGAGGAAACCTCTGGGAAACACAAAGTTACAGATTTTAAACTAGTGTGGTGTCTTGCTTTAAAAGACAGGTCTCTGCCAAGGAAGGTGGGCACCTTCCTGGAATGGGGAATATGACCCCCTTCCCTCCAAATTATTGTAACTTCAAAATTATGGGGCTTTGAGGCAAAGATATGGGAAAAAGAAGAACAGTTCTTTACAAACATATATATATAAACACACATATATACACACATACATAAATAACAAGAGAAACAAACAATGGCAGCAACAACAAGCCAACACAGCAAACCTCATAACCAGTCTCTTCCTGCTCTTTAAGCGCTTTCCCCTCGGGTGCAGTTCCGCTCACAGCCGGCAGGGGCGCTGGCGGCTCCCGGCCGGGCAGGGCAGGTGCGATGGTTCCTCCGCGGCTGCAGGGGGCGCTCCGGAGCGAGCTCGGAGACTTTTCAACGTGGTAATGGCGGCAGGGCTGAGCTGGGAGGTCACGGGCGGCAGCAGGTCATGATTGCCGGGCTATGGCGCAGAGGTGGCCCGTATGGGAACACCCCACACGTTGGTTCCAGACCCCCCAGCTGGACTGGAAACAAAAAAAATTAAGCAGACTTGCAGTGCCGGAAACCGCAGCAGACCGGGATCTCAGAGTCCAACACACGGGAGTGGCCGCGGCAATGCGCCTTGGGCAGAGGGTCCGGCGGGAGCTGGTCCCGGTGTTTCGGCGCCACATGTGCTGGTTCTGAGCTCCGAGCGGTCAGGCTGCAGGGAAAATGGCAAACAGTTCGTTCCTTCCCCAAACCCGGAAACAGGACCAAGCAAAACCCAGCCAAGCCTTCGGGTAGCCCCCTAACTTTTTTCCACGCAGTATTACCCGCAACTCGCCCCCAGCCAGGGCCATTTCAATGCAACGTTCCGACACCCAGCTACATCTTTTGTTTCCTAACTGCCCCCTTTGTCTCTCAGGCAGCACTCTCCCCCTGCATTTCCTGCTTCCAGGTAGCAGATGGGAGAAAAATTCACTGAAAAGAACAAACCCAGAACATCTGGGAAAAGTAAGGAAGAAAAAAACAAACTTGTAATCATTCTTAATTTTTCTGTTAACATCAAGAATGGAAATAAATTACTTTTAGTAACCTTTGAACCACACTAAGTAATGGGATCAAGTTCATGAAAGAAAATAACATCAAAAGCACCATCTGACCTGTATAACTGCTGTAAGAAACTCAAAATGCTGAAACTGGCAGAGGCTGCAGAGCTTCTGTGACGCACATCCATGAAGAACTTGTTACCTAAACTCCAGTGTACTCTGTGGACATTATATAGATATTGTAAACCCTTAAAGCTTGTACGTCCTGCAGCAGTCAGCCAAACGAAGTTCTGCTCTCTTCCCTCCAGCTGGCATGATTTGCACAGAAATCACTTCACACATACCAGAGCACATACTGGAATCCTGCTTGATGTTCACAAGCCTGAATTCAAAGTTTTCAGTATGTCTTCTACACACGATAACTGAAGAGCCACAAAAGCTTTTGGTGATGCTATTGTGTCTCATGAAGGTGGCACACTTCTCATTTCTGTCCCATGCTTGATGTAGTTTTCAGCACACTACAGAAAATCCAGGATGACTAAAAAATACCTTTATAGGAGGATTTACTGGGCCACTACTGCCAGATGATGTTTCATTAAAGGTGTGTAACCTAATGAGAATTTTAAAATCATAGGTTTGCCTTGTTTCATAGATACTATGCTAAATTTAGATGACTAAAGAAATTATTTGACTGTTTTATACTAGTACAATAATTCTACCCATGCCAATTTATCCTTTTTTTGTTACCCACCTGACAATAGCAACTTGCTATTTTCCCTTGACCACAGCTGGTAGAGCATCCTGACTCCATTATATTGCACCTGCCTTCCAGTTACAGTACCTTCCAGATCTTCCAGTCAGTAAATTGAATCCATGAAGTAGTTACAGCTTCCTTTCACAAGACAACATAAAAACATTCTTCCATTCCTACTGATATGCGGAAAAGACTCTACAACTTGAAAGTTGTATAGTAGGTATGTTTATTGCAGCGCTGGACGCATCGGGGGTAGCCCCCAAAAACCATGCGTGCCGACTGCGGTACCCAGCTTGAAATATATCTGGTTACAAATTGCATATACATCAGATTACACAATACACCTATACATATTCATTGTCTATCTCCACTCTGTATTATAATTAACTTGGCATCCTCTTACACCTGCGCAGTGCCGCCTGGGGTCTCTGGGATGAAGTAAAGTCTTCCTCTGCTGAAGTAAACACTCTTCCTCAGATTTGAACTTTTCACCTTTCTTCCTTGCGCATGCTCTTTGAGGTCCTGGTCCAAGTCCAAACTCCAAAGCTGGTTCCAGCCAGTTCTTCTCCAGCAGGAATTCTGGTCATGGTTTCTTCCTCTTATCAATGGTCTGGCATCCTATCCTTATCCTCCCATACATCCTTCCCCTTTGCCTGGCCAGCATAGCAAATGTTCAGCGAGTAGTACATTGTTTAGCAAGCACATGCAAAGTTTTGCGGTACTAGCAGTACCCACAGCAATTAACCCCTAAAATCTAAACCCTTTATATCACTACCAAGAAAAAGGAAAGCAATTCAGGATTTGTGGAACTGTAGTGACATTCAAGTTTCATTGATGAATTTACAGAGCTTATTCTGTCCATAATGACTGAACATAATTTTGCCATAATTTGGAATAAATAATGTAATTATGTATGCAAAAGCAAACATTGCTATCACCCTTCCAACACCAAAACCACAGGAGAATTCAGAGTAAATCTCAGTAGTTCCAATGCATTTGTCAACTACTGCTAAAATAGTAGCATTACTTCTTACTCTATTGTCAGAACAAAGCATTTCATACTCTGTGTCTTGGTTGCGTAAATACCAGGAAGAGTCTGATGCTCAGCAGTCACATTACAGTAAGTGTGTACCAATGTCCTGTGAACTGACAGAGCATTGACGTATACTTGCCTTATGATTTTTTCCAGTTTCTAGAAAATTTCCCCCAACCATTAAGAAGTCAGTTAAACCCAGCTGTTTTATTTTCCCCATCTCTATTTTCAAGCCTGAAAGATGCTGTTTTTCAGGCCAGAAGATTGCCTTTCACCAGCTCAGAAGAGACAACTCCCTAGGACATTTTTACTATGAAAAATTCATGCCAATCTCCTGGTACATTGCATTGGGAGTTCTAAGAGCTTTTCCCTTGGGACTACAAATCCTTGGCCAGGCATGGCCATTTAGGAGAGTTCTAAGCACTCATCCTTCTCTCCAAATCTAATGTAAATAAGTACGGTAAAAACTCCATGGTGTCAATCAGCTTGAATCTAGAAAAGCAGATGCACTTTGAAGACTTCTTTATGTTTAAAAATGTGGTTTCTCAGGGAGTGAGCTCTCCAGATTTTTTTTAGTCCTGAACTTTTTCCTTCTCTACTAAATTTATTTCAACATACCTATATAAGCACATGTTCAGATACTAAATATAGAAGGATATATATTGAAGCAATTAGAGTTGTTTTATACCTCAAATATTTGGTTTTGATAAATATAAAATTCAAATGAGACTTCGAAAGTAGCACAGACCATCATAACCTCAGTAGAGTGCTTCAGTATTCACTGCTTCCTTCCTCAGCTAGACAAGGGCACAAGGCAGATGTGTCTTCCAAAACCGATGTTATCTGGTAACCCCTCCTTGGTGAAAGGCCAGTGGAATGCAACCTGAGTTTTGGACTCAAAAAGGAGATCAAAATCAGGCCTTGTTTTTAAAAGAGAAAAGCATGAGGAGCTGGTTGTTTATCAGAAAAATCATTGATTCTGATCAGACTTTGATGCACTGTTAAAAACTTCACAGTCTTTGAAAAAAAAACTAGTGTGACATACTCACGCTAATTTTCTTCAGAGGCCATCAAAATTCCTTTAGAACATCCTTATGAAGAGACTCCTTGAGTTTTTGATGACCTTTTGGATAGAATGACATACCCAGCTTTTACGAGTTTGTTAAGAGTCTCTGAACAGCTGCGCTTAAAAAATACATTCTACAAAAAGAAATCTCCCTTTAGACGAAAGACTCTGCACTATTTAGGTAGCTATAGTACAAAACCTTTAGCAAACCTGAATATCTTTTCAAAAGCTGTATTTATCACAGAAAAACCAATTACACTGTAACCAAAAATTATGTACGGAAAAAATACGGGTATTTAAACCCCCATACATTCTGTTAAGAACCATAGTCTATTAAGTAGTTCTGTTAAGAACTACAGTCACTTAATATTTCCTATTGACTTCCACAAGATGCAAAGATCTTGCAATCCAGTAGCATAACCCAGCATCACCATAGCTATTAAATAAGACCTTTTCCTTATATTCCACTTGCAGCATACCTGCAATTACTCAGAAAAAAAAGTGCTTTAAAGGATGACAGTACTGAGATCACATCATAGAACACATCTATTAGTGGTCAGATTCAAACAAGACCAAATACAAGGAAACACACTGGTCCTCTCATTAAAATTAAATAACTTGTAAGCAGGAAGGTTAGAATGGAAAGTATCTACTCTGCGATACTGCTAAGCTACAATTAAAAGCTGCAAGTTAGGACGATCCTTATGATTTGCTTTAGTATTGGTCAAAGCAGAACATGCATTACTGCAAGCAATAAATACCAACCCTAACAAACATTAACCTTTATTATTAGTAACTAATGATAATAAAAGTGTATTTATACACTGTGCCCTTGCTATTTCCTGAATTAAAGTTGAAAATTACTTTTTACAATTTAATTGGTAAATAGCATTTGAAAAGGTTCAAACTACAGTGTTTAAATAGGACCAGCCCTCGAAGTGTTTGCCTCTGTAGTCCCTTGGAATTTGAACTCATTCATCTCTTCATCTGTGTACCTACTTGAGAGGGAAGGACTCTTTTCCCAGGGCTGTAAAATGTCATTTTTCTTGTCTATGAAGAAAATACTATTAGAATCCTTGAAATCAATGTTTATTCTTAACTTCAGTGGCTGAGGAAAAGAAGGATTGCTGGTAAAACTGCGAATCTTTTGATAGGTTTACAGCATCTCAAGAAGAGTAACCCCTAAAACAAAACTAGACAATAAATGAAGATACTTTTCTATTTTTATAAGGAAACACAGACTAGTTAAGGTCAAATCACTGCAGAGACTTAAGCCACCTATTGAACAGGTGGGAATTCTCCAGATGGACATTCCAGGTTGACTAAAGAAACCGGTTGCTTAGGCAAAAACTCAAACAACATATTTTCAACGTTGCTTTTATGGGATCTGAAGAAACAAAATGGAGTACAGATCTGAAGGAGAAAGAAAACACAACTGACGCATCTACACAAAAAAATCAAAGACTACCTACACTAAATCTAAGAAAAATTCCCAAGCAAAACCTTACTTAACAGAACATTAAAGGTTACATACCCCATTATCTTTTCATCAAAATTACCTGTTTTTTCAGGGGTTTTTTTGTTGGTTTGGAAGTTGCAGGGTAGAGATGATGTGAAAGATACACCTGCTTCATTTCAAGGGACAATGGTAGCCTCATAATATGATCCCCCCTTTCTTTTTTTCTTTTCACATTAGCTATTTCTATAGTCTCTGAGGCATTTCAGGAATGACACAGGAATGATAAGATTATATATCTTCATTTCAAAATTATCAGTATAAGGAACACAGAAGTACATTACATAATATCTGATCCCAAATGAGGCATGTGAAATTAAAGGATCTGAAAACATTAGTTAATTTAATCATACATCACAATTACCATGAAAAATATTTTAAAAGTCCTCACAAAACTTGTAAAAAAAGGAATAAATTGTTCATACCTGCCTTTTCATATGGTTGTAGTAAGACTATAATTTTAACATGTTTTATTCTCTTTATCTGTAGGCAAAAAAAAACCCCAAATTTTTGTTAGGCCATGCTTGCTGTGGTAGTTTTTCAATAAGAAGTTATTTAAAATGGAAGAGCTTCTCTTGTATCTTGACCCTATTTCTGTGAGAATCAAACAAGAAAAACAAAGAGAGAAAAAGCCAGTGACTAAAAAGTACAGCTTTGATTTTGTTTTCCATACCGACATTACTTTGCGACCTCAGTCTTGGAGAAAAACATTCCCATCGAAGTCTGGCTCAAACATCACAAAACATGGCAAATATAAACTAACAAGTGTTTCACATATTCTTAAGAGTCCATGTTTAGTCACAGATTTACATCATCATTACAGAAGGAATTCCTGTTGTTCAATCCTGTGTGCTTAAAAAGTTTTTTTTAAAAAGTGAGGAAAACAACTGTCAAATCATGCTTAGGATAGTTTTGTTGATACTCAGGCCCAACAATTTGGTCTAATTTCCAGTCCTGTACTGCCTGTTTATGAGGCGTTATCTCAAGAAGGCAACAAATGTTAAATGTTAACATCAGGAACCAGTACCTGAACATCTTTTAGCTTTTAACAGTAGATATTTATTGAAAAACTCATCTGCATTTAGAGGGGTTTGGTTGGGACTTTTGAATGTCATACAGCAAAGGAGTTGTTCAACTGCATTGCTAAAAACAATTAAGTGATTAACATGATTAAGGGTTTTTTTCCAAGTGTTTTAGGGATGACTAGCTCAAATGAAAGCTGTTGCCTTATTACGGAATTCAGGATAATAATACTTTTTTTTCCTGGATATACAACTGCATAGAGATAGAGAATGGCATTTTTCACTGAAGCAAGATTTTTAAATGTTTACAAAAATGGAAAATATTTGTAACTGCAAGCAAAGGGAACACAAGCTGCCCACTCAGCTACCTCAGGTTAATGAAAAACAAAGGAAACATTTTTGCTCATGCTTCTCTACCTTCTCAAGATAAAAACATCAACTATTTTTATAGGATTCAAATAACATCTGGACAGATGGTTTTAATGCACCCATAATATGACAATTACTTCAAGGTTATCTTTCCAAAGCATTTCTTAATTAGCAACTGCTTGCTATAAAAATCATCAAAATAGACTCTCCAAATTATGGCTCACTCTCACTATGTAATACACTACTTAGGCACTGGACAAACATTCTCACAAATGGAACAAAGACAGGTTTTCTTGTTTTTAAAGATAAACTAATTGGACTATCGGTTTACCTGTGGTTCCTAACTCAAAGCTTCTGGGCAGAGAATGGGTTTAATGATTACCTTTTATAACCTCTGTACTTAAGCTGCTGCTCCTTCTGCATATTCTGGTTTCAGACATGGACATTCCTTGCTTGTAACTGGCTGGGAAATAACAGGAGAAATACACTTGACAAGGATTCCTGGACCCGATTAACACCAAACAAATATAAATAAATAAGGTAAGTGAAGGCAAGAATTGCTAAAGGTGATAATTGAAGCAGTCTAAATACATGACTTCAACAGAGAGATGTTGGGCACAAAGCTATAATGAAGTTCAGGGACCCAAGCCCTGCATTCTTCATGTGTTTTCTATCGTAGGTTTAATCTTAAAAGTTGGATTCATTATGATTCTTTTAAAAAATCTTTAATTCAAAAGATAAACTTGATATTTTTATAGCCCAAATGTTTCTCAAGACCACAATACTGAGATAGGTGTTCTGTCAATTTAAAATGCTGCAGTTTTTGTAGCCAGTTACTACTTAATTTACAAAAAAACCCAGCTTATGTTTCCTAAACATGATGCTTTCCAGAGTTACCATCTGTATAAAAGCATAATGATCTTCAGCATTCAAATTCAAGTAATTACAGTTGTAGAGTCCTAGGACAGAAGAGAATTCTGACTGAATCCACTTTAGAAACTCAGGACCTAACCCGATCAATTTCCTTCACTGTCTCAGATTGTATTTTAGACCAATACTAGGGGAAACAAGCAAAATCCTCACCGAAAAAAATATTGTAAGTCTAAATTTAAATTTGGAAACAAACTGTTTACATTCCTGTTCTAAACAGAACAAAACGTTGAGTAGAAGACATTCACCCTGAATCAATACAGAGAAGACTCGTGACTCCTGAGGCAAAGAGCTGCTAATTAGATAGCCCACACTCTGTTTAGCAGATGCTTCCATCTCCAAGGAACTGAGGCAGGGCCTAATTTAATGAAGAACAGAAAGAAGGTCTCCTAGATAAGAAGAAAACTAGCTTTTGGGAGGAAGATAAAATCTGTCTGGACCCTTGGAGCAATTCAGAGGAAGGACTGGCTATAAAAGCTTCATCGTTCCAGTAAGGACATCCTCGAAACTGAATGTAGTCTACGACAGAAGACACAGACATTCACTTGCCGGGTGGGTTTGAGGAAAATCCACAGCAGGTCGGACATCAGAAGTTGACATAACTTCTCTTCGATTTCTTGTCTGAGTAGGTAGTTCGATCGAAGTCCTTTGCCTTTGAGCGAATGTGTGCATGTGTTTGTTTCCTGGTAATATTTACCTACACTATTTTGGACCCACATCATCAGCAGAAGTCAAGCAACATTATTATGCTAGAGTGAGATTTTGTTTTTATTTCCTTAGAAATTTCAACAAGAAAAACAAATGGGTGAAGGAAGCTTGAAGAAAAGAAAAGGAGAGGACAAAGGAAGAGAGGACAGTCAATCCATTCAGAATCATGAACCCCAAAAGATGAACCTACAAAAGCAGGCAAACCTTTTTCTTTTCCCGCTTTGATCCATGTGTGAGGGGTTGGCAGAGGGAGGCAGAAGGGGGTATTTGTGCATAGGCATCAGCCTACAAAAACCACTACTGTGTCCCAATTTAGCAAAAATATGCTAATATCTCAACAATGTGGTTGGTTTGCATTTTCAGAAACTGCTGATTACTATAGTTAAATAGCTCTGATGTAAACAGAATAAAACCCCAAGGATATGTCAAAGTTATCCGATATAAAAATAATTCAAAGACTTATTCTAAGTTGATAACTGAGGCATTTCATAAATTTTACTTTTTTTTTCACATGGACTTTTCAGAAGTTGTAGTGGGTTGTCCAGCTCATTGTTTCTGAAAGTTTGTTAGTGTTCATAGCCAGGAAATAGGCACTGGTACTTGAAGACAAGTGAAAATCTGTCTCCTGCAGAAAATTACAGATGCTTTAGAAAACAGTTGAATCACTTCCTCTCAGGAGGGGAGTGGCATTTCTCTTAAAATTAATTTAAGTAACCTGGAAAAAGATTCTCTATGTGGTTTTAGTTTGATGGCAAGACTGGAAAAATACTGATGTCATTAGAGTAGCCATAACTATCAGAAAATATTAAATAGCCCGTGCCACTTGTAGGTCACTACAGATTTATGAGAACATGATCTTATCACCACCTAGCAGTATCAACACGATTCCTATGCACAAATATTTAAAGCAAGGAGAGGAAAACAGCTGCTCAACAAAAAAAAAAAACGGACTCCATCCATGAAAGACAATTTCTGAATCTTACAAAATTCAGAATTCACCAACTGTTTGTAACAGAATGTCATTGCTTAATCAGAGAGGAAAAGGCAAATTCAGCCATCCAAGGTTATATTTGAGACTCAATCCAAAAGACAGTTTAATAAAGGAAATACAGAGGCAGGCAAAATTCAAATAGATGTACTTTTGAAAACAGCAGGAGTACACCACAGGGTACACACCGATCTTGGAAAGAAGAGTGAAACCTTGCAGAATTTAATGTATTTCTTTATAGAACTATATATTGAAAGCCAATAAAAATAAGTCAGTAATGACAATTACTGTAGTTCTATGATACTGAAAAGTAATTGCTGAATTACTAGAAATTGCTTACAAATACATCTCATTTTATTTCAAGGTGGGCCTCATTAGTGGAATCTGTATGATTGTTGGTACAATTATTGGCTCAGGTATCTTCGTTTCTCCAAAATCAGTGCTTGCCAATGTTGAAGCTGTGGGTCCTTGTTTAACCATCTGGGCAGCCTGTGGAGTTCTGGCAACATTAGGTAAAGGAGTCAACAAAGAATCTGAATCTTTGCCTTAAATCTTTATATCTGCTGTTTCTGCATACTACTCTCATTTCACAAATTAGCTAATAGCACCTAGACCAAAATCAACTAAATCCTGCTGTATATGTACATAGCAGTACTCAACCATAAATTTAAAATGGGGTGTTTATAGAAGACAAATTAAGTTTTTAAAATTGTAAATCACACTCTCAATTTATTTTGAAACAAAGTTTTAGTTTTGCCTGCTTCATCCACTGACTGTAATAAAGAGAATACTCTTCTACTTAAATAGCTGGCAATATGTGAAATTTACTGGTAGTGAGCTAGGTCTACTTCCATAATTCTATTATCTGAAAATTTAGCACTAAGCACCTCAAAATATTTCAAGAAGTAAAATGAAGAAAATTTTGAGCATTGTATCAAGGCAGACAGCATACAGAAAACTCAATTCAAGATGCCACATACAGTAATAAAACAGGAAGTATCATTGTACTTTAATGTTGTGCTTAGCAGCCATTTTATTTCAAAATTGTGCAGAAAGTCTGTTTTTTGAGGTTTCCAAAAAGTGTGTCAGCCAGTGTCAGCCACTTAAACGCTTCTTATAGTGTTCGTTTCTTAAACAGAAATCCAATGAAATCACAATGTTTGTTTGTACTGGTTTTGGTGAAGTCTTAAACATCAATGGTAGTAACTTTTACACTGCATCTTAATCATTTCAGGGTATTTTTTTCAATTGCTCACAAGTAATTAAAATTTTATTTTGCATATACTGTAAAATACACAGAAACATGAAGAGAGTAATGAGGCACTGTATATATCAATTTCCTTAACTTTTCTACCTATTAAAAGTGATCATCTCTTCAAGCAGTCCCAGGTTCAAACATGTATGAACTAAACCTGCTTTTCTTGTTATTCAGGTGCACTTTGTTTTGCTGAGCTTGGTACAATGATCACAAAGTCTGGGGGAGAATATCCTTACCTTATGGAGGCATTTGGCCCAATTCCAGCATTTTTGTTTTCTTGGACAAGCTTACTGGTTACAAAACCCAGTTCATTTGCAATCATTTGTCTCAGCTTTGCAGAATACGCATCAGCCCCTTTTTATCCAGGTTGTGATCCACCCGAAGTTGTCATCAAGTGTCTTGCAGCAGCTGCTATTGGTAAGACTCACACTTTTTAAGACAGACCGGATCCAAAATTGCATAGTGACTTGTGTCTGGCCCCATCAATAAGTGCATGTCCATACCCCGAAACTTCATTTGGTTCATCTTCACAAAGACACCAGAAATCTTTAAGACACAGTCCAGTGAGTCCTTCCCAAAATAACTAATTCAACAACATAAAAAGGATAGGTTTAGAACGGTTTGTTCCTAGTCCAAGGGGTTTTTCATTCTTCATTAAGATAGATGCAGCTGTATAATGAATGCTTATGTCTAGCAGAAAAGGAAGAAAAAATAAGTGTGGAAATACTATTTTTTTATTTATCAAAATGCTGTGCAACTTTTTTGTTGAAGGTACTATCAAAATCTAATTCATAAATCTGTTTTTCCTCACTATTTTAAAAGTAATCCAAGCACCGTAAGTAAAAACTATATAATGTAGACAAAAAGTATGAGGGAAAAGCAGTACAATAAATAAGGGGAGGCGCAACTTTTCTTTAAATTCTGACAAACAATGCAAAAATTTATAATTTAATTTCTTTTAGTGGTAATAACAATTGTGAATTCACTGAGTGTGAAGCTGGGAAGCTACCTCCAGAATTTTCTCACGGCTGCTAAAATGATCATTGTCACAATCATTATTGTAAGTGGAATTGTTCTCCTTGCAAAAGGTAATAAAATATACATTATTTGAAAAAAATCTTTTAGCTTTTGCTATGATCATTAAAAAGTTCCCCACTGACAGAAGTGACACAGTAATAAGGCACAGCCCTGAATCTCTTCATTCAGGGTTTTAGTTTTGCATCTCTTGGAAACTATAGTATTTTCTTTTAGAGAATGGGGATGGGTGGGAAATGCAACACTACTGATCAATTAATACAAAAGGGTATTGTCTAAAGTGAAAAGTTTCAAAACATGAGACATATGTTGGAATGTTTTTTCATCTGGTGGGGACTACAAGAATTAGTTTTAACACTGACCAGTAATCTTCCTCTTATTTGCAGGAAAAACTGAAAACTTCAAAGATTCTTTCAAGGACAGTAAAATTTCTGTTAGCTCTATCAGTTTGGCATTTTATAATGGACTCTGGGCATATGATGGATGGTAAGGAATCTTTATTAGCCTTAACAGTTACACTTTAACAGCCTTTAACTGGTTTACTCTCTCCCTGTAGAACTCTCTGAAAAAGTTAACAACTGACTTGTTATTAAGAATGTCTTGATGAATTCTGGAAAAAGAACACTAGTTTGGTTTAAAAAAAACCCCAAAACTTCACCCTCTTTTAGTTGCTGTTTATTAGGGAAAGAAATTTTATTAGATCCCGAAAGGACTACTACTACTACTGCTTTGCTGCTGAAGGTGCTTAGAAACTAAAGTAATGAGGAGGATATAACACAGTTTAATCCCCTTGTGTTAGGTAAAATACCTTTCCCTGCAGGTTACCCCATCAAATTCCATATCTTGCAAAATATGTAGTGGTGTTTGATTAGTACAGGAGAACATAAAAAAGAACATTGTATCAGAAATTATAAGGTTCAACCTGCAGATTTTTTCTTAGGGAATGTCAGTTGGCATAGTGTTCTGTTGGCACAAATCCATCGTTATTTTTAACTGTATAAACTGCAAAAGTCTGCATATCAGTCTGTACTTTGGAAGCGAATAAGAATATAATCTTGATCTACCACACAGCAGTTCCCATTAAAAGCTTCTGAAACTGAATTTATTTTTAAATAGATTTTTTTTTAGGTTCTATTTCCAAGTTGGAGTGTCTCAACTCAGGCATGTAAGTCTCCTAATTCAGGCATTCATATGGACTTTTAAGAGGGCAAAGAAGCTGATTCCTAAATAATTATTAGTGTATGTAACCACCAGGCACTAACATTTGAAAATCTGCCTTTTGAACCATAAATACGAACTCCTTTCATTTTCAGAGCAGATGAATATAAAAACCTTGTTTCAATTGGTCTACATGCTCTAGCAAAAATGAGCATTTGGAAATTATAATTCAGATAGGTATAATCCTTAAAAAGGTTTTCATGCTAGTATGACTTATAGAACCACTGTGAAACACCAGCAGACTGCTTCACTCCTTGCCCTCAGCAGAGTTTTGCTTTTATTTGAAAAGACTCAAATACTGCAAAGCTTGAAGTTGAAAGGCAATCTTGTAAATCTTAGATGTCTGCCATATTTTTGTTTGATTATTCTGGGATATTTTATCCAAGATTTCAGAGTCTCAGAGATAATAGAGGTAATGCAGAGAGAGATGGTGAATCAAAAGGCTGACTTTTGGATAAGAAGCTCACATAGGTTTTGTCCTGCAGTTTTCCCACTTAAAAGTTTGATTGTACTTTTTTTTTCTTTTTTTAAACTGAAAAGATTAAAAACAATAACACGAAAAATAACACCTCACCTTATAGTATAGTCGTATTTAAACACCTGACTGCTAATATACTCTATGAACATTTTTCCTTCCAGGAATCAACTCAATTACATCACAGAAGAACTTAAAAATCCTTACAGGTAAAACTTTGTAGGAAAGCAGTGTTTTTACTGGCAAAAATCAAACACTAAATATTTTTCTACAAGCAAGCATATATTTTGGTTCATTTTTTAAAAGCACTAGTTATTCAAGGTTTGAGCACTAACAGGCAAAGCAAATTAGCCTGTATTACAGGCTTTGTATCTTTGCATAATTTATAGTTTTCCTTTTTTATAATCCTGATTTCCTTAGCTCTACAGTAAAAAAAAATGTAAATACACCTTAAGAGCATATCAGGAAAAGAAAGAATCCACTGTTTACTATGACAGCTGTACCAGTGATACAGCAATGCTGATGGGATCTTACTTTTCCATTCTTTAGAAATCTACCACTGTCTATAATTATTGGAATCCCCTTGGTTACGGTTTGTTACGTTCTGATAAACATTTCCTATTTCACCGTAATGACTTCAACAGAACTCCTACAGTCCCAGGCAGTTGCTGTGGTAAGCTACTTAGTTTTGTAATAGAACCTCTGAAGAAGGCTGTGTGCATTGAAGTCATGTGAGTCATTCAGCTCCATTAACTTTTTTTAAGAAAAATTAATTTTAGTCTAAGCTGTTAGTGCCACCTTTCCCCCCATTATCTGCTATCATTTCTTAATCTAAAATTTCAGTACTGCCTAATTTAAAGAGTAGTTCTATCATATCCCAATGGGAATAAAAGGAGGAAGCAAAAGTAATACAGTCTTCAGCAAACATTTTCTAAACATTGCAGCTCAGAGGGTGACTGCTTTCCATAGGCATCAAAAAGATGGAAAGAGAAATAAAATTTGATGGTTGCTTTGCCATTTTCAGTATTTCTGAGAAAGAAGCACATGCCAAATGACAGTAGATCAAAGTTTATTGTTCTGGAGATAACGGCAAATAGTCCGTCATTAACTTCTACCTTTTTCTTTTGGGGGTTTTTTCTGAACAAATTTGAAAGATAAAATTTTTACATTTTTGCAAGATATACTCTTACAGGAAAAATTAGAAACTATGTAAGTTTCTGAAACCTTAAAAAATACTTCTGTCCCTTCAGTTCTGCTCAGTACATTTTCCATGTCTCTGAAACAACTGTTGAGGTCATGCAACAATTTTTTTAATGTTCGTTTTTGAGGAAAACAAACAGTATATAGTGTAGCACAGTGAAGAAGTACACTAATGTTGAAATGCTTAAATTTTTTTTAAAAATAAAAGCTTTTAAAATTTAGATCTTCTGTGCATTTCAGCAGCTTGTCTGCACCCGGAGTTACAGCAAAGAATGCATCAAGTTATATCTTGTTTAAGGACACCAAATATACAACATATTTGTTGGTAACATAGCTCAGATACCCATTTACTTTACCTACAAAGAGGTTCTAACATTACTGAATATACTAAATGGTAGTCAAAATGCCAAAATTATTAATTTTAATCCCATATCCCAGACATTTGGAGATAGAGTCCTTTATCCAGCCTCTTGGATAGTTCCTCTCTTTGTGGTATTTTCTACACTTGGATCTGCCAATGGCACCTGTTTTACTGCAGGCAGGTAAGTCCGCATTCTAAATATCTTCAAATGAATGTTTTTGAAGGATGGAAAAATTTATATACATGTATCTACAGACAGAAAGACATTCTTCTGATCCACATTATAAAAAATGTAATTTTTTATATCTAGCTTTATTGATTAATTTTCAGAAATAAACACTGAACCTGGCTATTCAGGTTTGAAAAATCAGAAAACGTGGTCTCTTCTTAATTCTATGCAGATATAGCGCTATAGCACAAAAGGTTTTTTTCACCAATCATCAATTTTAATGATGAGAATTAAACAGCTAAAAGTTACCAGTAAAAACATGACTACACTAGCAAAGGTAACTGAGAAACTATTTCCTTCTATCAGTTGTTCAGCGCTTCCACTTGCTATTTAAAATATTTTAAAATTTCAAAACCATCTGAATACAATGCGGCTGTAAAGGCCATTTTTTTGAGAAAAGGTTGTCAATATAGCTTTTTGCTATGAAACACATGAAAAAGGAAGTATTTGATTAAAAGGGACGCAGTAGGTAACATTTCACAAAATAGTTTTCAACTATATGTGCAAAATAATGATTCTGAAATTTATTTCAAGTGTACTATTTTAATACTGGTTCAGAATTTGTTTTAGCTCACTACTTTAATACTGGTTATTTCCCTTATTTTAAACTGCTACAATAGTCTTTAAATCCCAATGCATATCAAAAAGAAAATACTGATTAAATTAGTCAGATGTCTATTTTTAGTTATGCCACTTGAAGTCTAGGTGCCACACTAACTACATTGCCTTGTTTTTGTTTTGTCAGACTTGTTTATGTTGCAGGTCGTGAAGGGCACATGCTAAAGGTACTATCTTACATTAGTGTTAAGCACTTAACACCAGCACCTGCTATCATATTTTATGTAAGTATATATTCTACATCCAGAAAAATTATCAACAAAAATTCTCCAGTAATAGAGGCTTTCACAGTTTCTTACAAGCAGTCTTGACACATATCTTTAACTATCTAGACAAGAAAATTGCTAAATACATTTTGGAAAAAAAGACTACATGAAACCCACAACTTCTCTAAATTGAACATACTCGTTCTGGACTGGACTTTAAAAATCAAAATGGTTAAGAATCAATGGCATGAAAACAAAAACTTAAATGAATGGTTAGTATTACAGAATCCTTTCACAGGATGCTTGCAAGCAAGATATCACTACCCTGTTTCCTCCACATAATAAATTTACATCTCACTAAAAAAAATCCAGTCAGTAAATACATTTAAGAATAAATCTAGAACATCTTGTTATTTTTATTTTACCCATTTATCGTCAAGGCAAAACAAGATCTATTCAATCCCAGTAACATAAAAAAACTAAAAATACATTTTGTATCTTCAAGATATTCAATTAACAATGAAACAGATTAATGCATAAAAATTATAAGCATTTTGAGTTAAAATGGTATTAAGATCACACACAAAAATAACCACATGTTGGCAGGATGTAGTCACAATCTTTAAAGGTGCTGCAATACACTTACACCGAAATGTTTAAGCAAAAACATTCACAGTTCATACTCTGGAACACTAAGCATGCAGCTGTATTGGAACATACGTAAAATTCAGCCTTCTTCTATAATAGACTACCCTAATTTTTGTTTTCATTTTTAGGGGGCCATTGCTATTATTTATATTATTCCTGGTGACATTGACACACTCATAAATTACTTTAGTTTTGCGGTCTGGATATTTTATGGTTTAACTGTACTTGCACTAATTGTTATGAGGTTTACAAGGAAGGAACTCAGGAGACCTATCAGGGTAAGTTCTGTATGGCTTTTCCTCCATTCCATAGATGCTGTAGCATGGATTCACCCTAAGTATCTGGATACTTAACCAGGACCCTTGTGCAGTATCCTTATTTTTTACTCCCCTTACCTGAAATCTAGCCATTTAGTAGTAGTTCTGCACTAGGGCTAAGCTCATAAGGACTGGGAAAAGTTGATTTTCACTTGAACAGACCACAGGGCACAAGCCAAATTTTCAGAGATGTGTAACTGCAGTCAGCAGGCTACCACTGAAAGAATATCCAAAATAAGACCCCAGGTCTTGGACATGAGTCAGGCCCCACATTTATTAAACTGCGAACTTGAACACTGCAATTTGAAATACAGACAAAGAGATCTTAGTGAATAATTTAGCAGAAGAGTTTTCCCTATCCATACCTCTGCTACTCCTTCAATTGCCCCAACTGATTCCAGAAATTTTAGAAGTAAAAAACGCATAAGGTAATAAGAATATTCTTTCAAACAGGAAACTTCTGTAAGAACAGCTAAAGAATGAAGAAGTGATTTTATTCCTTGTATCTTGCAGATACCCATCATCATTCCTGTCATAGTGACACTGGTCTCGATTTTACTGGTATTGGCACCAATCATCACTGCACCTGAACTGGCCTATTTGTACTGTATTTTATTTATACTTAGTGGACTTATAGTTTATGTACTTTTTGTTCATTTAAAATTCAACTGGCCCCAAAAAATATCAAGTAAGTATACATCAGGTAGCCAGCTCCAAACTCAACAGAATATTTGCTAAACTTGAGATTAGTTACTATAATAAAGCTCACTATCTGGTCCATCCCTTCTGAAGCACGCGAGCAGGACGTGGAGGGAAACAATTTTCCTAGCATGTGGTGGGCTTTACTGAAGACTGTATTTTACTCCTTCCTGTTGAAAAGAAGTAATGTCTGACTTGAGGAAAAATTAAACTTAATTCATGAAAAAAAACACATCACTGTAGTAGCACAAAGAAGCCAACTTTTAAAGTTCACAGAACTAATTCATCTGTAAAGTTAGTTTTTCAGTTACCTGTATTTCAAAACATTGCTTTAGTGATTAACTGAAAATTAGCAGACATAACTTCTTATGCCACCAAACACTGGGCTCTTAGCTCTGATTATTAATTTTACAATACTTGCTAAAGAAAATGTTAACAGCATTAAGATAAAAAAATAATCCCAGTGCTGAGTACAGTGAAAGCTGCAAGAACCCAGCGTGACCATTTATGGACTGATTGCATAGTCGCTAGAGAAACTCTGGTATTATCTCAGGTAAAACAGGATACACAGGTATTTCTAAGAGGCTAATTGGAACTAGCTGAATACAACAGGATTACTAGTTCTACAGACATTCAAAAAATCCATCATCTGTCTCTCTTGTCCCCTGGGACTACTAATTATAATGTATTAATATCATTAATTATAATTAAATAATCGTAATTAATTATAATTTTAATTATGTGATTGGAAGCATTGTACGCTAATGTAAGTTTGAAAATGTGGAATGCTGTAGTTTGGATCTTAAGACTGTTTATTCCCCATCCTTTTTTTTTCATTTTGAATTAGGAATACAGATAAGACAAACAACTACGCAGAAGGATAATTTTCTTACTTAGAAAAATAGTTTGAATTGAAATATTGTTCTCTCTGATAAAGCTTCTAACAATAAATCTTTTCCTCAGAGCCCATCACTATGCACCTCCAGATGCTTTTGGAAGTTGTTCCAGAAGAGGAAGTTGCTCAGTGAAGTATTTTATACCTACCAGTTTCTTATTAAGTGCTGTACTGGTTGAAGTAGATGCAATGTAGTTTGGCACACATTTTCTTGCTAAATTCATACTGGTGTATTAGTTTTGCAACACTTTAGTACTTCAAAGCATTACATGTACATAATAAAAGATTTCTAAGCCAGAGTACAGTGCCCAGCAAAGCTGTTTTCGTTGGTTGTTAATCAGTTGTGTTGTCCTGTTTTCTGAATTAAAATTGATAGCAAAGATGTATGCTCATGTCTTTACAAACAATTCCATGGGTGAGGGGATGGGTGTTAACGTCTTTGAAATGGGTCTTAATGTCTTTACCAACTTCAAGCCGCAGGTTTGTTACAGAACCCAGACAGTTTGACTCCTGAAACCGACAAGTGGGTCTGCACAAGCCTGAACTTCTGAACTTTGGGGGAAAATGGCAAGTTCAAGTGGGGATATGTGGTAGGTGGTTTGGGAAGGCTGTACTTTCCTAGTACCTCAGCCAATGGAGAAATGAAGAGGGCAACATGCAGCCGGGAGTTTGGGATAAAAGGAGGCTGCGCCCTCCAAAACCTCGGAGAGAAAACCCTGCAGGCCCTGGTGGCCTCTCTACCTTTATTTGAATAAAGTTGCAGGACTCCTCTGTCTCCTTTGTGGACACTGGCTTTTCATAGCATGATTTTCTGTACACAATGACTCAGAAACCTTTTCAGTTATGAAGATGGCAAAACTTAGCAGCAACAGTGTCAAGATGCTTTTGATGACACTACGGAAAGAACAACACAGCTCTTACTTACAGCATCACAGAAAGGACAAAAATCACATTAATGCAAGACTAGCTCTCTCCTCAGGTTCTTAGACCAAACACTAGGTATCAAAACATCAGTCTTTGAAGTTGACTATTGCATCCTATAACTTCAGTCTCGCAGAGACACATTCAGGATCTGCTACCTTAAAAGACATCCTAGAACATAAAAAGGCAGTGCTGGGCATCACTTCTCCCATGCAGCTTTAAGCTGCACAACACACAGAGGTGTTACGTTTTTTGATTTCAGCTGCATGCACCTTTACATCTTTGCTCTCTCTCTGAGCCCAGATCCATAATCTTGATGTGATAGATACATATTATAATACTGGCTTTCTACAAATGTTAAAATAGATGGTATATGTATAATGTTAAAGTAGCTTTGTTATAAAGATGTCGTTTTGTAACAGTAACTAATGCCTTTATTTCTGTCATTAACTAAACTTAGACATCATAGTAAAATAGCTAATATAGTTATGCTTCTGGTAATTGAACTGTCTGCTTGGTTGGATAGCATCCAACCAACATGTGTTGAAGACCCCTGCAACTGACATGCCAACTATCAGCAACTACCATCTGCAGAAACCATGGACCAAAGCCCACTCTGAGGGTGATGATAAAAAGTGACTAAAACCACAGCCAGGAAATGCACATGCTCTAAAAAGGCGGATCCAAAGAGGAGCCATGCTAAACAGTTCCGGGAACATGTAAACTAGTTTGGGGGAAAGTTTGAATATACACAATTGGATATGAATATGCACTAGGCTGATGCAACAGGACAGGTATGTAAGGGGTATCTCCGCAGTAACAGGGGTGCTCTTGGCTGAGTGCCAAAGCACCCAGCGCTGTGATTTTGCTTTATTGTCTTTGTCCCTTATTGTCCTTTATTAAACTTTTAAATCCTAACAGGAGAGTGAACCTCATTTTTCACATTAATCTGGAAACAAAAGAGGAGAAAACAGCTGCTGAGTTTCACATTCACGTCAAAGGACATCAGCAATACCACGCAAACCGGGGCTATGAGCTTCTTTCACACTATGTACTATAGCATTCTTTAAATCATGCAGAGCTCCTGGACCTAAACTGACTGTACCAAGTGTAAATATTGGTCCAAAAAGTGCATGCTCAGGAAACTGTTGTGTCCACATTTAACTCACATCATGTGAAAAGCAATACACCCCATGGAGTTATGCACTTTACCATCTGCTGCATGTATCGTCACATTCTTTCATTCTTGCAAAGCCCAGCTTCAAAACTTGCTATGTCCAGCAATTGCTCCCAGTCCAAAGGTCTAGAACAAAAAGTAAGTGCTGGCCTTCACTTTCCCTTTGCAGCTTATGAAGTGCAGCACACACAGGTATATGCACTCAGCTCTCTGGACCATCATGCACTTTCAGTCTCACAGAGTGTAGTTACGAAACTAAGAACATTCAGCAGCTGGTCCCACAGAAGATGTTGTAGGAGAAAGAGGTTGCACTAAAATTCACTTTTGTTTTGCAACCTATAAACAGCCAACAACGAGACGATTAATCTTCCTTCCCAGCTCTGTGCAGGATCACGTTCTTTGTCTCCAAGAGCCAGGATGCACAGCGGAACTCTTCCACCAACTGCTCCTACTCAAATGGGGCCGCGCCAGCAAAGCGCTTGGCTTTTTCCTAGGCACTGTCAGCGCTCATGAAAATAACCACACGATGGCGCTGCCGACTTGCAAAAGAAGGACACGCACCTGGCTCAGCGCGGAACGGTTGGAAACTTCTCTGCTCTCAAATCAACATTGTCGGAACAAAAAGATTTCCCTGATCTTCCCCTTCCAAGCACAAACTCTTCTTTGTACCGATCTCAAACGGCAACAGGAACTCCTTTGTGCTTATAAATCTTTTCCCTCTCGCAGGGTCCAGCTACACACTTGAAATCATCTGGCAAAAACAGAGCTCAGAAAAGTGCCAGCTGAGAAAGCTCTTGCTGCCTACAACTTCAACTGCACTCATCGAAATGCATCACACCCCCTGCTGTCAGCACTTCCCTTCTCAGCTCTATATCCTATCACAATCCTTCCATCTCACAGAGTCAGCTTCCAAATTGAACGGCATCACTGACTGCTCAGATGCTAAAGGTACCATTCAGGACAAAAAGCTCAACAGCTTGGTGTTTGCATTCTCACTGCAACAGTTCAACAGCTCTAGCCAATAGAAGCCTACTGTCTACTAGAAGAAGCAGTGAAATTCAGCAAGACCACCCAATGTGCACATCCAAACTTGCTTTCTTTGCCAAAGAGAGGAACTATAAGCCCATCTCAAAAGAAATGGCATCCTCTCCCCCAAAAGAGAAAATATCCAGGGATTGATCCCATACAAAGGTGACCGAACACTCTTACTGGGCATTACCTGCCCCGAGCACTAGATCAGCTGCACACCAAGACTCAGTGTAACTGCTTACCTGTCCGAAGGACATGTGCTGCCAGAATTTCAGAAGGCCACCTATGAGAATTGGAAACCACATGCCAAATTGAATCTTTCAAGAGACCACCTTCCAAAGATGGATACTGACTATATAATTGTACAAATTGAGGCAACTGCTTCCAAATCAAATATGCCAGGACAGAAAACTGCTGCTGCCCTTGACTTCCACGAGGCAGCTTCTTCTCTGCACCTCCAACACTGGGGTTATGTGCTTTCCTTCTGATGAAAGGCATTGCGGATCTTGTTCAGGAACCTGCCAAGTGAAAGTTGCAGACCACCTCCAGTATCGAATATGTCCAACAATTGCTCCTACACAGAAGGGGCCAGGAGAGAAATCTCTGGCTGGACCATACCTCCCCATGGCACCTTAACATCTGCTCCTTCAACACTGGCACTATGTCCTTGCCTTCCCAAGGAAAGGCACTCCCAGTCACTTGGCCTTGCCTTGCCTTCAGTACCATTCCCTAACTTTGCCTAGGCTACCCTTGCTTTGTCTCCCCTTGCCTACATCTGCCTTGCCTTGCCTTGCCTTGCCTTGCCTTGCCTTGCCTTGCCTACCATGCAGGTAAGCCAATGCAATCGAAGTGTAGGCAACTCTAGGCAAGTCAAGGGAGATGTAGGGAAGGAAAGACCACTGAGGGGGAAGCAAAGCAAGGTAATGGAGTTTTAGGGAAGAGAAGGCCCAGAAGCTGTAGGCAAGGCAGGGCAGAGGAAGGTAAGTCCAGTGATGGGTAGGCCAGACAGGCACAAGGAAGGGCTAGGCAAAGCAAGGCCAGGCAAGAAAGCGGCAAGGAAAGTCAAGGCAGGGAATGGGTATATAAGGCAATACAAGGCAAGGGAGAGGTAGGCAAGGCAAGGCAAGAACACAGAGGGGTTGGAAAGGCAAGACAAGAGAGTGATAGGGAAGGCAAGGCAAGCGGGAGTGTTACGAGTTTGGGAGGATGCCCATGCATAGAAAACTCAAGACACAGTTAGAATTGCAAAGCAAGTCAATTTTAATAGTTGCGTTAGCAATAAACACATACCGACCCCTGGATGTTGGAGAAAGCGCCGAGCAGGAGAAGGAGATAGAGCATGGTTCCTGAGCAGGAGGGGTAGGAAGGCAGCACTCCTTCAGGGTGTCCCCGGATGAAAACGGCGTGCATCATGTTGTCCTCCTCTTTACCCCTGGACCACACCTTATACCTCCTCCTCAGGACGAGTTTCAACATCATCTCGTGCGGGGCCAACACACAAGATGTGGTCACATCGGCCCATGATCATACCAACATACCAACAACGGCTCTATTATGTATTGTTTCTCCTTTCCCAGGATGAATCTCACCAGGTGACTGATACATAGTTTCCTTTCTAGAAGTTAGTCCCAGTAACTAACTAATAAAGTCTTCTTCTGCACTATCTTNCCCCCTGCTGTCAGCACTTCCCTTCTCAGCTCTATATCCTATCACAATCCTTCCATCTCACAGAGTCAGCTTCCAAATTGAACGGCATCACTGACTGCTCAGATGCTAAAGGTACCATTCAGGACAAAAAGCTCAACAGCTTGGTGTTTGCATTCTCACTGCAACAGTTCAACAGCTCTAGCCAATAGAAGCCTACTGTCTACTAGAAGAAGCAGTGAAATTCAGCAAGACCACCCAATGTGCACATCCAAACTTGCTTTCTTTGCCAAAGAGAGGAGCTATAAGCCCATCTCAAAAGAAATGGCATCCTCTCCCCCAAAAGAGAAAATATCCAGGGATTGATCCCATACAAAGGTGACCGAACACTCTTACTGGGCATTACCTGCCCCGAGCACTAGATCAGCTGCACACCAAGACTCAGTGTAACTGCTTACCTGTCCGAAGGACATGTGCTGCCAGAATTTCAGAAGGCCACCTATGAGAATTGGAAACCACATGCCAAATTGAATCTTTCAAGAGACCACCTTCCAAAGATGGATACTGACTATATAATTGTACAAATTGAGGCAACTGCTTCCAAATCAAATATGCCAGGACAGAAAACTGCTGCTGCCCTTGACTTCCACGAGGCAGCTTCTTCTCTGCACCTCCAACACTGGGGTTATGTGCTTTCCTTCTGATGAAAGGCATTGCGGATCTTGTTCAGGAACCTGCCAAGTGAAAGTTGCAGACCACCTCCAGTATCGAATATGTCCAACAATTGCTCCTACACAGAAGGGGCCAGGAGAGAAATCTCTGGCTGGACCATACCTCCCCATGGCACCTTAACATCTGCTCCTTCAACACTGGCACTATGTCCTTGCCTTCCCAAGGAAAGGCACTCCCAGTCACTTGGCCTTGCCTTGCCTTCAGTACCATTCCCTAACTTTGCCTAGGCTACCCTTGCTTTGTCTCCCCTTGCCTACATCTGCCTTGCCTTGCCTTGCCTTGCCTTGCCTTGCCTTGCCTTGCCTACCATGCAGGTAAGCCAATGCAATCGAAGTGTAGGCAACTCTAGGCAAGTCAAGGGAGATGTAGGGAAGGAAAGACCACTGAGGGGGAAGCAAAGCAAGGTAATGGAGTTTTAGGGAAGAGAAGGCCCAGAAGCTGTAGGCAAGGCAGGGCAGAGGAAGGTAAGTCCAGTGATGGGTAGGCCAGACAGGCACAAGGAAGGGCTAGGCAAAGCAAGGCCAGGCAAGAAAGCGGCAAGGAAAGTCAAGGCAGGGAATGGGTATATAAGGCAATACAAGGCAAGGGAGAGGTAGGCAAGGCAAGGCAAGAACACAGAGGGGTTGGAAAGGCAAGACAAGAGAGTGATAGGGAAGGCAAGGCAAGCGGGAGTGTTACGAGTTTGGGAGGATGCCCATGCATAGAAAACTCAAGACACAGTTAGAATTGCAAAGCAAGTCAATTTTAATAGTTGCGTTAGCAATAAACACATACCGACCCCTGGATGTTGGAGAAAGCGCCGAGCAGGAGAAGGAGATAGAGCATGGTTCCTGAGCAGGAGGGGTAGGAAGGCAGCACTCCTTCAGGGTGTCCCCGGATGAAAACGGCGTGCATCATGTTGTCCTCCTCTTTACCCCTGGACCACACCTTATACCTCCTCCTCAGGACGAGTTTCAACATCATCTCGTGCGGGGCCAACACACAAGATATGGTCACATCGGCCCATGATCATACCAACATACCAACAACGGCTCTATTATGTATTGTTTCTCCTTTCCCAGGATGAATCTCACCAGGTGACTGATACATAGTTTCCTTTCTAGAAGTTAGTCCCAGTAACTAACTAATAAAGTCTTCTTCTGCACTATCTTGTCAATGTGCACAACCGCGGACCAAATATATCAGGCCTCAGACCCGTCTCCTTTCCCTCACACAGGAAGGAAGGCAGGCAAGGCATGGCAAGGCCTCAGAAGAAAGGAGTAGACAGGTCAAGGCAGGAGACGGATATGAAAGGCAATGCCAGGGAAGGGAATGGGTAAGCAGGGCAAGGCAAGGCAAGGCAATGCATGGGTTTGCAAGGTAAGGCAAGTGAGAAATATGCAAAGCAATGAGAGTCACAGGAGGAGCATGCAGGACAACGCAAGGTGAGGGAATAAAGTAATAGGCAAGTCAAGTCAGGGGATGAGTATGAAAGACAATGCAAGGCAATGCAAGGCAAGGGAGGGGCAGGCAAGAGAGGGCCAGAAATCTGTAGACAAGGGGAGGCAAAGGAGAGTATGTCCAGTGATGTGTAGACAAGGCAGAGATAGGGAGGGGTAGAGGAGGCAAGGCAAGGCCAAGTAAGAAAAGGGCAGTAATGTTAAGGTGCAGGATGCATTTGCAAAGCAAGGGAAGGGTAGGCTCTCCTTATTCCCTAGCTCTGCCTCCGCTCCCGGGCTCTTCCCCGTGCCTGGCTCCCCCCACCTCATTCCAAGGCCCTCACCCTGCTCCCAAGGCTCTCCCTGATACTGGACCCTGCTGCGCCATCCGCAGCCCCGGCAGCGCCCCCGCGCAGCCCACAGGCCACACTCCTCTCATTACTCCCCGCCTCAGGCAGGCCGAGCTGGGGGATCGGGCAGCTCTGCCCCGCAGCAGGAGCCCGACACCGCCCGTGGCGTGATGCGGTGCTGAGCGGGTGTGTGAGTGAGTTTTTGCGGGGGCTGGGAGGGGGAGACGCCGGACACGGTCGTGTGCCCGGAGGAGTGGGGCTGCGACGTGCGGGGAGGAGAGAGGCTCTGTGTGAGCGTGCTTGTGCGGCGAGGGGAATGTGCTGCTGTATGTGTTCGTGTGAGGGAGGGGGATGGTGGTCACATGGAATTGTGCGCTGTGTCCCTGTGTCTGTCCATAAGTGCCATAAGGATGGGGACTTGCGAGTCCTGTGCCTGCACAGGGTGCCTGGAGGAGTGTGTGCAGGATGTGGGAACTATTTACATAATCACAGAAGTGTCCGGGTTGGAAGGGACCACAGTGGGTCATCTGGTTCAACCTCCCTCAAGCAGGGTCTTCCTAGAGCACATGGCACAGGATTGCATCCAGATGGTTCTTGAAAATCTCCAACCTGTGGCTGGTTTGCACCTTCAAGAGTGTCAAATCCCTTGCAGTGAAGCTGCATTGCATGGAGTATTGTGATCGGTCCTTCTCAGCTCAGCAGGAAGAAGGTTCCAATTGCGTATGCAAGGGATGTGTGTGCCTACGGCAGTTTGTGTGCTGGATCTTGACGTATTCATCATCTTCTTAAATGTTCGGATATCATGAGTGTGTGAGCCTGGATTTGTCCAGGCTTTTACGTGAAGTCTCGGTTTTGGAGACAAAACTTCAGGAGGAAACACTCCGGAGTGACTGTCTCCTCCAAAGGGATAAGGGCCTCCCCTTTTCCTCCACCAATAAGACAAGTGGGTCACAGCAAGTGAAAGTGGAAAAAAACTAACTGCTTATTAACACCAAACAAAACAGGGTAGGACAGAAAATAAACCCCTCCAAATGCAACAAATTCCTGGAGAGGGAACAGACACTTGGGCTCAGACCAGCCGGGGCCACCCCGCAGGTTCGCCAGGGCCACCCGCAGGGTCCCCAGACCGGCGAGGAGGAAAGGGAGGCAGCGAGGCAAGGGAAGGGAAAAAGAACAAGAAATAAAACCAACAGAACCTTTTCCCGGCTAGCTGGAACACAAAAGATACCCAAAAAACAGCACAGCGCTCCTGGCGCACTCCCTCCCGAGCCCTGCCAAGACCCTGGAGCCCCCGAACAGTTGGGACCGGCTGTTAAACTGCGCCGCACTCGGGTCCTGTGGCCCCGCCCCCCGGGCCCATCTTAAAGCCCCAGTGTCCTTGGGCATTGAGCGGACCGTTAAGGAATAAAGCGGCTTCATAACATCACCCTAGGACAAGTAACCTTGGAGACATTTTTCTATACGGTTCCCAGAAGAACAAAGATACTTTTTTCATGGACATTCTTTGAGGTTCTGTTACATTCCAGCTCATCTCTGATGTACTTGTTGGGTTTATTTGCTGCTGGAGTAGTTGTTGAAAATGGATAATTTTGAACAATGGGCTGGAAGAAAACATTAATGAGAGGTAAACTATCTTTTGTTTACAGGTAGTAGTGGCTTTGCAAAATTTTTTTTGTTAATTAATTCCATGGGTGGAGGATTTGTTTTGTTTTGTTTTGTGGCTTTTCTTTCCCCACTGGTTATGAGTAGCAGGCATATTGGTCTGAATATGGACAGCCTATTGTGGTGCCTTACCCTTCTCCAACAGCCCTAACCTACCAAATGCTTGTTCTATTGCTCTTTGTTGCGGGCTGCATTTGCTTGGAGGGTTAAATAATTATGTACTTACTCTTCTGTGCTGTATTAGGTTGTGTGGGGTGTGAAATTTGTGAAGGAGTGTTTTTAAACTCCCAATTTCTGTATACAGACCCAAGCCTGTTAATGATTTGTGGGTTTTTTTCCTGACATGTGATGCATCCCTGTGTGCGGTACATAATAGGGATAGGTAAAAAAAGCGTTCATTGTTTCATAAGCACAAGGTTAAAATAAAAAAAAGTTCCATAAAATACTGGAATCTGGAATTTTAATACATGAGCTTAACAAATCTTGCTGCCTTGTCAGCAAAACTTGTTTCACTTTTTCTGGTAACAAGGTGCTTTAAGAATTATAGTCCAGACTAAATACTGAAGTACTGTGTCACTTAGAGAAATACATAATCTCCAGTGGGTGCATCAGTCCTTCAGATATGCAATACTCCAGCAGAAGGTCCCCCATGGAGGGGGGTCCTGCCAGCAAATCTGTTCCAGCATGGGCTCCTCTCCCCACGGGACCACAGGTCCTGCCAGGAGCCTGCTGGGCTTTCCACAGGGACACAGCTGCGTTTGGGGATCCACCTGCACTGGTGTAGGGTCTTCCATAGGCTACAGGTGGATATGTGCTCCACCATGGACCTCCATGGGCAGCAGGAGGACAGCCTGCCTCACCAGAGTCTTCACCATGGGCTGTAGGCCCTCTGCTCTGGCCTTGGAGCACCTCCTGCCCCTCCTTCTCCACTGACCTTGGTGTCTACATAATTGCTCTTCTCACATATTCTCACTTCTCTCTTCTCTGAGCACAGTTACATCTGCACAGTAACTTTTTTCTTCTTAAATATATTCTTATACAGGCATTCCTGATGGGCTCAGCCTTGGTCAGGGATGGGTCTATCCTCTGGCTGGCATTGGCTGTGTCAGACATGGAGGAAGCTTCCAGCAGCTTCTCACAGAAGCCACCCCTGTAGTCCCCTACCCTGCTACCAAAACCTGTCCATGCAAACCCAATACATCAATATTACCCAGACCAGTCTGTCCCAAATACAGAACTTTATTGCTGTTAGGTGAGCTAAGAAACTCTTCCAATTTTTCACCTGGAAAAGAGAGTAGATTATTGTTACTCCTCAGCCTACTCTGCTGGCTGTCTCCCTCTGCACCTGAGGCTTTTAAAACAAATGCAACAGGCACATGAGACTGTCACAGGAAATCACTTACAAAGCAATATCTTGTAGTTAATTGAAAATATCTTTGGACAAGTTAAACTTTCATAGGCTTTTTTTAAAAAATTCATTTTCATTAAGCCAAAAGCCAGAATATGATCAAAGCTTAATTTTGCCAGTAAACTTTGCTGTGTTTATGGAGTGATAGAATGATAGAATATGCTGAGTTGGAAGGGACCCATCGGGATCATTGAGTCCAACCCCTGGCCCTGCAAAGGACGCACAAAGAGTCACCCCATGTGCCTGAGAGTGTTACCCAAATGCTTCTTGAACTTTGTCAGGCTTGATGCTGTGACCATTTCCCTGGAGAGCCTGTTCCACTGCTCAACCACACTCTGGGTGAAGAACCTTTCTCTAACATCCAACCTAAACCTCCTCTGACTCAGCTTCATGCTTTTTTCTCAAGTCCTGTCACTGGTCACAAGAGTGAAGAGATCGGTACTTGGCCCTCCCAATTCTCCCTGTGACGATGTTGAAGACCTCAATGAGGTCTTCTCTCAGTCTCCCCTTCTCCAGGCTGAACAGACCAAGCGACCTCAGCCCCTCTTCATAAGGCTTCCTCTCCAGACCCTTCCCCGTCCTCATGGCACTCCTTTGGATGCTCTCTAATAGCATAATGTCTTTTTTGTATTGTGGTGCCCAAAACTGCCCCCAGCACTCAAGGTGAGGCCACCCTACCCCAGGGCAGAGTGGGACAATCCCCTTCCTGGCCTGGCTGGCAGTGCTGGGCCTGATGCCCCCAGGACAAAGATGTATCTCCTGGCTGCCAGGGCACTGCTGACTCATATTCCACTTGCCATTGACCAGGACCCCCACATGGTCCCTTTCCATGGCATTGCTCTCCAGCTTCTCCTTCCCTAGTGTCCTGGGTTGCAGTGTATTCTATTACCATCCTCATGAGATGTTGGAACCAGGTGGGGCAGTGTTTCCTTGCCTTCTCCCTCCGGACTATCTTTCTGTTAATGGCCCATCAATGCCTTGCCACATGACTCATAGATAACTCCCTCCAGACTATCTTCTGTTAATGGGCCCATCAACACCTTGCTTGATGACTGATCATCCCATTGTGAGATGCTCCACCCAGAAGGAGGAACCAAGCATTCCATCTCGGATATAATCTGAGATTCCGAACACCACAGACAACCTTTCCACTGGATTCCCAGAGTACAGGAGCTACATAGACAGCCCTGGACCTTCCAAGGAAGAGTAGACTCTTTCTACAGGAATCACTGGTCCAACAGAAACACATCCATCACTTCAGGAGGGCTGCAGCCACCATCTCATTGGACTGCTACCACCACTCTGATTAACAGAGTGTCAGGATGTATCCTGACTCTGTCAGTTTGAACCAGTGTTTTCTGCCTTTTTTAAAAATTTCCCTATTAAATTGTTATTCTGACTTGGTGCCTCCCACTGGTTTGTTTTCAAACTAGTACGCCTAGTTTATACACACAATCAGGGTTGCCCTGTCCCAGGTGCAGAATCCAGCATTTGCCTGTGTTAAACTTCACATGACTGGGGACTGCCCATCTCTCTCATTTGTCTGGGTCTCTCTGCAGGGCCTCTCTGCCCTCAAGGGAGTCAACAACTGCTCCTAATTTAGTGTCATCAGCAAAGTTCCTTTGTGTTCCTTTGAGACCTTGGTCCAAGTCATTAATGAAGATACTGAAGAGCACAGGGCCGAGGATGGAGCCTGTGGAACCCCACTAGTGACAGGTCACAATCCTGATGTCACCCCATTCACTACAACTTGTGTGCTGACAGACCAATAATGAAATGTGTGGAGATCCAGGAGGGTCTCTCTGTTTCGTGTGAGACCCTAAACAATTCAGTTGAACGGCCCTCTGATCTAGTGAACTCTTTGGCAACAGGTCCCCATAAATAGGACACTGACGGACTGGTTGGGGACAAGAGTCGCAGCTTTCCTGGGGCACTGAAAGACTAATCAAACAGCTAGACTATGAGTAAATCTCCCCTTTTCATGTGACAAGAACGCAAAGTACTGCAGGAGAATGCAAGACAAGGATAGGCAAGGCAAAGGAGGGGAACGCAATGAAGGCAAAACAAGGCAAGGAGAGGGTTGGCAAGGCAAGGTAAGGCACAGCAAGGCAACAAATGGGCAGACAAGCAAGGCAAGGCAGGGGTCAGGGCAGGCAGAATCACGGAATCAAGTAGGTTGGAAAAGATCTTTGAGATCAAGTCCAACCAATGACCTAACACAACACTGACAGTGAGTGCCACATTGTTGTACGTGGTTCTGAGTAGAAATAGGACCTGATTGTGCCACCTTTTTCAACCTAGGAATGTGTTGGGCTTTTGATGGGATACCCTCCCTTTTCAGACGAGGATGAAAGAGTAGAGGAGGCTGCTGTCCTGCTAAAGTTCTTTATTTCATAGTCTCATAGTTTTCTGAAGGCAGGGTTTGAAGGGGCTACATGATAAGGCGAAGCAGTAACAGCAGCAGCAGCAGGCAAACAGCAAGTAGAAAACAGCTGCTTCTTCTTCTTCTTCTCTAAATTTACAGAAGTGTGGCTTATTTTTGTTAATTGACCAATAAAATTTACACACAATTCTAGTTTTTCTTTTCTTAACCTATCCTGGTCTAATTTTAATAGTCATAAATCTTACACAAGTATTACATAGGTATTACACAAATTTGCGCATATAGTCTCTATCAGCTCACTGTTTATGTGAACACTCTATCTAAAAAATGTAAACAGTATAGTTCTATTTATGTTTCGTCTAAAGTAAAGAAATTCTGTGAAAAGGTAACACTGCTGCAGTAAGAACTGTGTTTAAGGTCTCTTTGCTGCAGCTTTTCAATGTTTAAAGCTGTTGGGGTTTTGGGAGCTCCCCTTCTGTTTTTTTTTCTTTTTCTCTTAAAGAATGTTCCCCATAGTGTTACCAGGACGATAAATTGCTGGGTGCTTAAGAGAAACAAATGACCTGGCCACAGAGGGCGGGGGTCCAACTGACTACTCGCTTTTCACCAAGGGTGTGGGTACAGTCGGGACTGCTGGTGCTGGCCAGGCTCAGAAGTAGTTCGTCAGAACTGGAGATTTTCTGTTTTTTCAGCTGTTTTTCCGTCTACTGGAGAAACCCGGCATTCCTGAGCCCATCTCTCCCTGCCCGCTGGGAGCTGGGCTGTAGCTGCCCTGCCTCCGTCGCCGCTTTGACCCTTCGCTACTCTGTAGCCCCGCACACCCTTTTGCCAGCTGAGACCTCCCGGGATTCCTGATGCAGCCACGGAGTCTGATACGTCTTGTCCGCCACCTGGAATCTGTGCTCGCCTCTGCTGTTCCAGCCTGCTGTTCCTGAGGGTCCGGCCAGACACCAGGATCAGCTGCCCAGAGGGTTTTGTGAAGTTTTTCATCCATCCCCCCTCACTGGGACCCCGGTCCTGCCGGCTGTGAGCGGAACTGCACCAGAGGGGAAAGTGCCTGTGGCCTGCGGCCGAGAGGGACTGGTATTTGGGCCTGTGGTTCTGTTTTCTGTTACCGCCAAAGTTACTGTTGTTTGTTTGCCTTGTTATATATATTAGCAAAGAACTGTTATTCCTAACTGTCATATCTTTGCCTAAAAGCCCCTTAATTTCAAAATTCTAATAATTCAGAAAGAAAAGAGTTGCATTTTCCATTTCAGGAGAAGCTCCTGCCTTCCTAAACAGACACCTGTCTTTCAAACC
>VZRS01012969.1:0-84600 GCA_013398055.1 Ifrita kowaldi | reverse complement strand
GGAGTCACCCCAAGACACAGACACTCAAACAATACCATCCTTGAGAGGAAAATAAGAAACCACTGACTTTAGGGTGTCAGCCACCTTGCTCCTTGATTTGAATTAGGTCAAATCTGATGTGGAAAATGAAGAAATTTTTTTTTAAAAAAAGAAAAAAAGAAAAGAGAAAACAGAACAAATGGTTTTAAGAAGAGTCTGGTGACCATAAAAAAGGCTAAGAAGAGAGTGCTGAATACTGAAAAACTTAATCTCAAAGGCCCAGACAGAACACTGAAATTATCTGAAGACTCTATTAACTGCCCATCAATATATCATTTTTCACATTTATTATTTTCATACAGAAGTTCACATCTTATTTCAATAGTGAAATCTCAAACCTACACCTATCAAACAACTTTGAGAAAGAAAATAAAAGGAAAACACCCCACTGACATTCCAAATGCTGCAGCTGGAGCTCAGGCCCATGTTCCTGAGCTGGCAGGGTTTCAGAACTGCTGACCTGCAGGGATCCTGTCACTGTTCTGACCATGACCAGGAAGAGGAAGCGCAGATGAAAAAAGGGGACTGGGCTGAAGGAAAATGGACTTGACCATGGACTACACTGTCACTGGATCAGTAAAATACTGACTGAGCTAAGGTAACATCTCCTGCACAGAAGGCCAGTCAGAAGTACAAAGCCCAGTATTACTCATGATACAGACTAAAACATTTTAGCCAATGGAATTCTGGAAGTTGGCCAAGAGAAGAAAAAAAGAAGTCATGGTTACCAACAACACTGATTTTCCTGACCGTTGAACAGTCAAGAGTTCTCTTCAGAACAAAGTAGCTAAGAAGCTAATGATGCTACAAAATAAAAAAATATCAACTTTCAGTGCTTTTTAACACATAGATATTGAATCTTTAACCAACAGGGACAACAAACAGACAGACCTCCAAGGGTATTAAATCCTAGTCCTTTAAAATTTAAATTAATATTAAAATAGGTACATTAAATTACAAAGCTTTACATTTCTGATTATTCAGATTAGCCACACTAGGGAAAAGTATCTTCATGCAAACAGGAGCAAATTCCTAAAGCTCTATATAAATGTACTGCTATTAGTGTCAATATACTTCTCATTCACAAAGGGAGATTTTATTCAGGACACCCACGCTTTAAAGTAAATTGGATCATTCTCCTCTATTAGAAGATGGTACATGTATTTCATAAGTATCTAAGTTCCTGCACTAAACATGGTGTGCCAGACCTGGGCACAAACACATTTATCAAGTGATAACCATGCTAGCATATTAAAGAGTTAAGGTCATTCCACAACCTGCTATAACAGGTGAAAGTTTGTTTCCCTGCACGGCATTGGGCATTAAGCTCTTCCAGCAAATTCAGCAATCTTTCTTGAATTCCTACTTCTTTTTGTCCTCTCTTTCTTCTATGTGAAGATTTTTCTCAATAGCTCCAAAGCTATAATGAAAAAAAAAAAAATCCCACCTGACTGAGCTCTGTAAAACTAAAGAAGCGCAAAGCACCTGTGTAAGTCCAGAGAACTGGAACTACTGGTGCCACTTAAATCAACAGCTGAGCCCCCATTAATGTCAGCAGAATTACACCGAGGCCTCCCGTTTCTTGACAGCCTCTTCAAAATAACAGCAGCAACGAGCACGGGATTGGGTTGACAATCATTTACATGCAAGCGTGACCTTTTTTACTCAGTGGTGACATTTGTATCCTATTAGCAAAATACTGTATTGTATTTAAGCTATAATTGCATTTTCTATGGAGACAAACGACATGTAAATCAATAAATGACAAGGCTGCAGGCCAAGCACAGTATTGATTTTCAGTCATGTTCATCTCTGAGTTTAATGCTGAGAAAACACAGTATATGCTATGATTTTTTACAAGTTACATCCTTTGGGCTAAATAGTTTTCTGAGAATTAAGAAATAAGAAAGGTGTTCTCCACTTGGGAGAGAAGAGATTAAAGGGGAGTGAGAATTTAACAGCTCTAATCGAAGTTAACACAGGATCTTAAAAGCAAATGCTGAACAGATCAATACTGGTTTGTACAACACCCTTGTCATCTCCTCAGCTGCTATGGTTGATCAAATTACACATGAATATCATCTGCATTAAACCAGTGGTTAAATGTACCATCACTGAAACAAGCAGAAGGTTTACAGACATTTCAGTGAGAACCATTCTTATTGCTTTTGCCCTTCACAGGAAAACCAATTTATCCAAACCCCACCACAATAAGACCCTGGCAAGTGGCAGATATTGAGAAGGGCATTCCTGAAACATGAATAGTGTGTTCCCAAATTTGCTGTCATTTCCAAATGACAACACAGATTAGAAATTTTAATATAAAACTAAGGAGAGAAGGGAATAATCTCCTTGTTTTCCTTTTATAAATAGATCCAGAAGTAGGCAGTCCGTTATTAAGGATACCATATTCTAACACTTAAATTAAAACTGTGGTTTTAAACAAGTCGTTTTTAGAAAAAAACTTGACCAGTTCTTGATTGTTCCTTTCTGTAACTGCAGAGAAAAAACAAGAAAAATCTGGAATGGATTTCCTAACGGACCAAAAGAAGTGATCACTACCTGATCTCTGTGNCACAAAATCAATTGTTTGGCATAAAGCCGTGATAGGGGATATACATGATGGAGTCACCCCAAGACACATGTGCACAAGTGGTCTGCTTGTGAATAAGAAAAAAAACTTCAACACACAGGCAGCCTTGGCCACCTAGGAAGATACAAGCAACCTTTGCTACCAAAGGTACCAAGTCACCATTTTGAGTATGAGACAAGATGTCTGTCAGAGGAAATAAGAAATTCATTACACTCTACTCTAGTACATTATTGCAGTAGCAGCACTGACTTTTCTAAATCTCCCCCTAAATCATTAGTAAGGTCTGAAAATACGTGACTGAAAATATTTTAGGAGATCTAGTCAGACTGATTTGGGATATTGTTTCCCATAACTATCTCTGTGACAGCCATAATTTAAGATCTTTGTGTTTTTAACTTAAACTCTTCTCATTGTAGCCTTAACACAGTGGGGTGAGGGATGAGTGAGGAATAATCCCACAATATTATTTTATGCTGATCAGACCTTTCTGTACAATATAAAAGGAGCAGACACAGATGTTCACTTCCTCCACAAAGGCCAATTTTCCTTCCACTAGATGCTATTTTGAATTTGGATTATACAATATAAATGCAGTTGTTCAGTATGTAAGACTCCATAATATCCTACAATTGAACCAACAGGTTAAGGCACTTTTCATCTGACTGCACTAAATTATTGATCCACCGGTCCGTTTATCAGATTTTAAATCACTCGAACAGAAGGAAAAATAAATGCATTAAGACTTTCCAGTCTCAGTGAGGAAATATATGTAGGTAGTTTGAGTCCCTACAGTAAAAATAATCACAGAGAGTATCTTGCAGTAATCCATCTGATTTTGAATTAACCACTCAAAAAGCAGTTTATTTCAAAAAATATATTTTTAGTTTGCTTGGGAGTTGACTATATAAGCCCCATCTATCAATTCCTGCAGTTTGGGTATTACAGTATGAATAATATATGCCTTTGTCATGTGAATAAGATAACAGCCTTCACTCCTCAGTGCTCTACGTTTCTTGTTCCAAATGTGACACAAAATACAATTTTCCTCAAGTAGCTGAAAAGGAATTTAGAATAAATGAATTATGAATACTTGAATACTTGAATGGAGATAGACACTAATTTTGTAAGAAAAAAAACAAAAGAATACAAAGCAAAATATCAAGAATTATTTATTAAAGTCCGCGAGACACTGAGAAGGGCCTAAAGATATAGCTGAAGAGTGATGTTTTCTCAAAAAACACGCCTGAATACCTGCACATCTTTTTAAGTTATCACTTCAAAAGCTTCTTAAGCCCTCTTGAGCCTTTTTCAATAGCCAACAAGAAATGCGCCCCTTGACCACCTACAGATGTGAATTCAGATGGATTCAATTCTAGTCACTTTGTCTTATTTTAAATTTTTTTTGCTCTCTTTTATTTATTATGGAGGCTCAAGTAATCTTCTCCAAAGCATCAGGAAACTGCATCCATTTAAAACAGGTTCCAGGGCTGGGCAGAACAGGGCTATCACCCAAAGCCAGCTCCTGAGCTCCTGGTCAGCTGAATCACAATTTCTGTTGCTGAAACAATTCAAAGAATATATTTAAATATCTGGTGCATTGTCCATAATGCAGCACCATGGATCTGCCTGGATACTGACTGCACTCCACAGGGCTCTGGCAGTATAAATAACCATGAAAAACTATCAACTGACGAGAACCACTAATAAAGGATTATTTGGCACACGACATATGACCGAAATGCTCTCGGAGTATATTTTTGGCCTGTGGCCTCCCTCACCCCATTTTCTTTATGTTCTTAAAAAAATAAAACAAAGTTTTGGCTTTCCCATTTTTCACTACCCCAGACATACTACTTTCATTTCAGGTCAAAGAGGAATTGGAACTTTATTGTCATGGAAGAGTCAGGAAGAAGCCCAGTTCTTATTTGTTTTGGACCAGGAACTGTTTCTTTTTCTGACTTGTTTTTTCCAAGTTTTTATCATGTGGGCACACACAGTTATTTGGACTGTCACAACAACTGTTTAAGACATCTCTGTGTTTGATGTATGGTGAAAAAGTCATAAAAAAAGACAGGAGTGGAAGAGGCAAACAATTAGAGGCAAAATTTCAAGGGGTCATGATGGGAGGGAGATGGCAAAGAAGAAAACAAGACTCCTCACAGTAATAAATCCAAGAAGCACTGAAAACCTTAGAATTGTCAAAATTCTCAAAAGAAAGCATTTGGATTTTTGTTTCAAAATGTGTATACATCTTAATTTTTAAAGACTTAAAAGAGTTAAATGAGGGTTTTCAGAGGGAAATGTATTTTCTGCTAACCCAAAATGATTTTCAAAATTATTTCTCTTTTCCCGTGCCTGAGAAAAACACAGTTTAGGATAACTCAGCAAAATTTTCTTGCTGCCTTCTACTCTGGTAAAATCAGCAATCTAACAACATAATTTATTCACACAGATGTAACCAGTGTCTCTACAGACCCGCAACAGCAAAGCACTTCCCAAAAGCCTTGGGCTGGTGGTCACAATGAGAAAGCAGCCCAACAGTTTAACAGCAATGGACTTGGGCTTTTATTCTGTTATGGGAAAAGAAACGTCCTCATGTCAGACAGAGAAATCCCTCTTCAAGCCTTCGCTTGACCTTTAAAAATCACAAGGAACCTGAAGAAATGTCACGGATGGATAATGGTTAATGGTGTTCACCAAAGCACAGTGATAGCATCCTGAACCAAACAAAGCCATCCGCCTGCACTCTCCTGTTATCCTCGTTAGAAATGGAAAGTCACAAGCACTAAAGCAGATGATAACATTTGTTTTAAAGAAAATGTTAATTGAAATTGGCATGCTGCTGCTCACAGCTAGGAACAGGACCCCAAGGGATCAGCAGAAAGAAATGGAAAAAAAAAGGTGAGTTTTGCCAGATGAGCACTGACTCCCAGCCAGTGATGGGGAGGGCTCCATGTCTGATAATCCATTTTTAACTACAGCAAGATTAACTTTGACCTGAATAAAAAGCCATTTCTAAAGTGCAGAAAGCCTATTATCTGCTCTTTTAAGCATGTGAGTGGGAGAGGAAGAAAATAATCACACGAGATCTACATTTTCTTAATTATTTTTTTAAGAGATACTGGGAACTGAATATCTCAAAATAAGAAGAAATAAAAATATTCATTTTAATGCATGCCACGTAATGCTTGTCACTTAATCACTGCAAAGTGTTGTCAGGTTTAATTACAGTCTTCAGTGGCCCAGCAAGATAAGTCATGAATCTTAACACCCACATCCAAACCATGAAAGCTAGCTTTCTCCTCCCGTCCCAGTGTACACTGGATCCCTCAGAAGAAAACAGCATATATTAAAAAACCACTTCTAAACAGGACAACAAACTAACCCAAATTGATTCTTTGTTAAAAACTGTTTTTATAGCAGGGACCAACCAAAGTTTACTTATGGGCAAGAAATAACCTAAGTCAGCCTCACTCTGCATTAGTACTTGCTTAGTAAAGTAGGAGCTATCCAGGGCTGAGGGACCCTGTAAACACTGAATAGCAGTTGGGAGGAAGAGATTCAGGTATCAGTGGCTGCAGTGACTGAGCACAGAGACAGAGCAATCTCAGGAAGCTCATTGCAGCAGCCTGCCAAGGCCAGCCCTTGCATGCCTATGATCAGGAACTGTGGCACTCTTCCCAGGCATAAAACTCCAGGGGGAAGACCTCTTCAAAGTTTTTTTTCCCATGCTGTGCTCCATCTCACAGGCATCCTGTTGGCATGAACTACCACTAAGCCTTCAGCTAGTCATTTTCCCAGGAGCTTGTTTACTCATGAGCACCTCGATGTTTATCTCAGGGCTCAATACTGTCTAAAATGCACTGACACCTGAATGGTTTGAGGAATGGCACTTAAGAACCTGATCAATGAAACATTTTTCACTGACTTCAAAGAAAGTACAACTCCAGATAAAAAGAAACACTATTTAAGGTATCCAGCAGCTATTCTTTGAGGAACATGGTAATAATTTTTCTTCATTACCGTTTGGAGAATAATTTCTGGCCTTTGGGAAAAGACCTGCTGGGCAGGCCTTACAGAAGACAGGTCTCCATGCCCAGTTTTCAAATTAGACTTATTCACATCTCCAGTCATGAGAAAAATCAATACAAGTACAAATTGAAGATTGTGTCAAAGTCGCAGCCCCGTGGCAGCCACTCTTCATAGGGTTAGATCCCTTGCCAATAGAGATGGCCTTGGCAGCTGGAAAATTCACTCCTTTGTACCGCAGCATCACCCCTTCCCCAAGCACTGTAATGTTTTACTACTTTCAGGGGCCAATGCAGCAGGAATGAACCTGATCCAAAATTCACAGTGTTCAGCAGGATGCCCTCACTTATTTTTAACTGGCTACCAGGGAGATTTCCCTGACTTTTGTTTTCTCCTTTGCCCTTCTGCACTGTCTGAACGGAAATGCAAAATTGCTCTCTGTGCCTTCTTGCCCTCTTTTGGCTCTCATAGGGTCTGTTTCTCTCTCTAGATTATATCTTACTCCAATGGTTATGTGTACTTGAAAGCCCCCTTCCCTCACTGCAGTAAAAAAACCTTCTTACAACTGGCATCACCTGAACCATTCCGACTGACTTCAGTCATTGCCAGTGAATATGAAAATATGGTCATTATATAAACACGCACACACACCACCCCCTAAAAAATATATAAGAATACTTAAACCTAAGACAGTTAAGGTTTGCACGTACAGAAAAATAAGTGAATTTACTGAAAACATCAAAAATATCTAATTCCTCTGAATATCAACATATGATTTTTAAAATTCTATTCATTACATTCAAGTTGATTAGTAGTTCCAATATCCATTGTTTAGAGAAGAGATAAGAAATACTTTGCTGCACCTCTTTTCTGACCTCAATGGGTTGTTTCATTTCAAATGTGAATACTCATTATTGTCTCTTTTCAGAGTTTTCGATTCAGCATCCAAATGATGCTTTTAAGGAAAAGGAAAGCCTAAGGCCCATACTGAAAAAAAAGGATGCATTAGAGCTATGGAAATAATTTATTCATACCCTAGTATGCAAGAGCCACTCTCAGCCAGATATATGCGTGTGACAAAACTCTTTAGGAAATCAGCTTCTATTATAGAACATATTTGGAAAGGTAAAGCTGATAACCTATCTGAAGTACATTTAACAGGCTTCTTCCTTTAAGCTTTCATAATTACAGCATTAAATTATCTGCTTTTTAATGCATTAGACATACTGAGGACATAGGACGCTCACTTTAATTAATGTTATATGGAAAGAAAAAGGTGAGGTCTTCACAGAAGAACTCAAGAGTAGAATTATATTCTACATATCTGCACTGAGTTCCTTTCTGAGAAATAGGACGAAGAGGGAGAAACATTTGTAATGGAAAAGAGGATCACCTTTTGCAACATTAGGTCTGTTGACTGACACTTTTAAGTACTACTTGTGATTATGTTTTATTTTGATGAATAATAAATGTGGCTCTGTAGAAAAATTAAAGTAGTTGATAGAAAAACCCCTAGCCCATCATTTTCAAAGCTGCATTCCTGCATACAGGGACCTAAGCTTTGATACAGGCACATAAATGGAAATTCATCCCAGAGCAAGAATTAAGAGGCTCCTGATACAGAATAATTAGAGCCTTGGGGAGGGGACAGGTTGAGAATTCGAAAATGTGTGTGAGTTTACATAGTTTCCAAACAGATGTAAAGTTAAGGGTTCTTCTATGAGTATGCCCTCTAAGATAGTGGAAACGCAGTATTTCCTGCCTGTAATTGCCTGCAATGCATTTTATCACTGCCTTACCACCACCATTCATTTTCCTTTTTTATACAGCTTTGAGGGGAAACAGCAGTTTCTCTGGAGTACAGAAACAATTCATCCAGAGAATACTGTGTATAATTCTGAGTACCTTATTGAAAGACTGAAATTATCACAGCTCTCATCACGTTCCAGTATAGGGGACAAAAAAAATGTGCCTTTTCGGAGGTCAGAACAAATGTCACACGTGCATTTCAAAAACTCCATTTCAAAGTTCTGAAAAAAATGGTTAACAGAGCAATATTTCTATTCTGTTTCTGGCACTTTCATTATGCCATCAGTTATTACAGTGCCATCTTCTAATAGGAATTTCATCATGTATTCAAATCGGTGAGCAGAGTCATTCAGCAGCCACAACAAATTTAGCTCAACAGGCTTACTTCAAGAACTACAACGGTGTCAAGTGGTCAGTCCTTCATTTTTAAGTTCTGGTTATATGAGATGCAAATGCATGATCTCTCATGCTAACAGGCAGCCATGGCAAACAGTTACAATTACATTCTAACATATCCTTAACTATGGGCAAACAACATTATCAAGCTGGGGATGGGGCAGTTTGAATCACAAAGAAAAGACTTATTTTATTATGGAAATTTTTAATTTATTTTCCTCTTCATTTACCACAGTCACGTCTTCCTAATCAGAAAAGTAAACACCAAGGTTTGTACCTTGATCCAATGTAGAGAAGTCCAATAATTGCTAGATTTAATTTTTTTTTCCCTTTTTATCAACACCTGCAAACTTGAGAAGACCAAGTCATCTGTTACACAACCAGCTCTGTGTATCTAGGTCTTAAATGTTGCTTAATAGTGAAACACAATGTCCTCCTATACACAAAATGCAGTGGCACCTGGCACACAGATATCTGGGCTCTCTGTCCAGCACAAGGGTGCCAGTGGTACCTGCACACACTGGACACCATCTCATGATAGTCAGTGTAATTGAGGCCCAACACTCACTGGAGTTCTGTGGATCTGCCTCCCTATTTTGGATCAGGGAATGCTGGAGCCTCACCAGTGACTGGCCCAATGAAATTAGTGAACATAATGGCACTTCCTTAAGGCTTTGAGGACTCAACTGGGTCACTGGCAATTCTCAACAAGCAACTTAATTATTCATTCAGTCCTTTAGTCAAGAGCCTCTCTTCCAAGGGACCTTATCAGTGATGCCAAAAACTTTCTTTTATTTTAAGCTCCTTTAACTATTGACTGGTTTATTTTTATTTGTGGCTACCAAACAACTTGTGATACATCATATCTTTGAAGTCCAGTCTACTGTTTATACAGAAAAAGTGAAGCTGACTCTCCTTCCTCTGCTTAACTGGACAAACACCCAAACATTATAAACAAAGCTCCTGCTTCAAGTGCTTATAGGAAGCAATGCTGAAATTTGCTGTAAAAGAGTTCAAAACACACAAGCTTAACATTTGCTTTCTGAGCTGGCCAGGTCAGTAAAATCTTTAATCATGATACATGTGCTAAGAAAATTAAGGTACAAAAGAAGAGATTCAGTGTGGGAACAACGAAAATTCGTTTAAATGCATGAATAATCATGAATACTATCTGGAATTTTATTATTAGTTCTGCGTTGCACATCCATATCTTGAGGTGGAAGTGCATCCTGCCCTACAGCAAGCCCTGTCTAAAGTCCTGATGAGCTGTAAACCCTTGTTTCTATTGCCAGCGTGCCAAGCTGTTGACCCATAGCACCTTAGAGTTGTTCTGATTTGGACACAATAGCTCGAGGAACATGCTCACTTCAAATGCCAGATCCATTTTGTTGTTTGCACATGGGAAGCTCTTCTGTGACACGAATTGGAATGATTATAAAATCTACTGATGTTTGTAAAATCTAATGGAATGCAAAGGAAAAAGATCCCTTGGTTTCATATTGGGATACTGTAAAAGGCAAAGAGTGGTTAATCCTCATCAGCCCCATCAATGTCACATATCTGCAATCTCATTTACATTAAATGTCGTAGCAGAGTTTACTTAAATTAGAAGGTTACACATGACTGGATAAAATTAAAGAAGTCACTTCATGAGTTTTTAATTTCCTTTGTAGTGATTCAATTCTGAAGCAATTCGAAAGAATCCTCTCAAAATGTAGTATCAAATTACAACAGAACCTGCCTATCTCTACCTAAGTTATCTTTCATTGACCAGTCTTCAGACTCCAGGCTCTTTTTTCAGTGTTCTAGTGAACTCTAAAATGCTTACTGAACAACATCTAACTCTTTTCGTTCCTTCCAGCCTGCACAATACAGCTCTTCACAGCAGAGATCTGTTTAGCATTGGTCTCCTCCCCATATTACACAAAAGATAAACATTATTGTTTGGGAGTCAGCCATCCCACATCTGTTCACCCAAAATGTATCTTCAACAAATATCTAAATGAAGAAACAGACATTGTTTCCTCATTTGCACTACCCCAGCCTGGATAAGGTCCTCCCATCTCACCTCCAGGCCACTGCCAGGACCCTGAAGAAGTGCTGTGCAACACTGCTAATTCATGCAACATCAACACAAAACTCAATCCCAACTTTATGCCAGATAAATTAAAAGCGATGGAAGAATTTCAATAAGTTACCCAGGGGAAGCAGAATATTTATTTCAACAGTTCTCCAATTTCCAAATCGTCCTAACTAAGCCGGTTGTCAACACAGCAAGATTACACTGCTGGTTCATTGCTGTTCTAGCAGATGGTGAGGAACTGTAAAAGCCGAATGTGCTGCCACTTTGCTGTTCTAACAAATTAAAACTGAAGTCTTGAAAAGTAAATTTGTTCAACAGCAATAACAAATGTGAAGTTTAGGCCCTTCATAACTATATACACATGCACATGTATAATTTTGTGAGCACTTATCCCATCTTCTGAGAAACTCAGAGCTGTGAAACTCTTTTTCTGTGAAGATTTTGGATTTTGTTTTTAAACAAAATATAGAGAATCAGTCACAGTTCATTTATCATTTCAATATAAAGTCACTATAACTGCAAATGTCTTCAAGTTTTGGCATGGCACTCTAAAGCTCCAGAAAAGATTTCCAATGAAAACATAAAATGGATTGTGAACAGCTAATTAAGTGTGATAGCCAGCCTTGTGAAAGAGAGAGAGCTATCTTTGGATGTGTTACATCATTATAGCTCTGTCTGGAATAATTTTCTTAAGAATAAGAGACGTTTTCACTCACTGTCCCAAATCCCCAAAACATCAAAAGACAACAGTGCTAAGTGACATAAGTCAGACTTCATCTCTTACAATTACAGAAATTGTTGCTCTATGGCTGGAACCATTGCAATATTCTCACTGACTGACACTAACTAAGGACGATTTCTGACCAATTCATAGACTACAGCTATTTTTTCTTAAAATTACTGCATCTCTTACAATGTCCACACATCATACATGAAATTTTTTGTTGTCAGTATGGGCACTCCTGGTGAAACAAACAATTATTATCCACATTTTACAGATAAAACAGAAGGATGACGAGTCTGGTTTGGGGTTTGAGGCATTTTTGGCTTGGTTTGTTTTGGGCTTTTTTAATGTGATTGGTTGGTTTGGTGTTTTTTGGGAGTTTGGTGGATTTTTTTTTTGTTTGTTTGTTTTAAAAGGCATTTGAATGCCTTCTGGCTCCACAAAACAATAGTGAGCACTTCATTAAACACTCCTGTTTTCACAAGCAAGTTTAAAACACTCTGAATCAAGGCAGATGTTCTTTAACTAAGATGCTTTTGGAAATAAACTTTATGACTCAGAGCACTAAGCAGATTCATACTTTCAAATATGGGCTCTGGGAGTATCAGAAGGTCGCCCCAGAAGTCACCAGCAGCACATGGAAATGAACCATGGATTCAGCAGTCTGCACTCACTCCACTGAGACAGACAGACTCTCTCATTGCCTAATCCCCCCCCACTAAATTCTCAGGGCCTTCTTTATATGCTCTCCTCTCTTACCCAGTCCTGCTCCAAAACCATCCACTTTACCTTCACACATGCCCTTGTTAAACCTTTTACCAAATTACATATGAACAAATCCTCACTTAATTCCTTTTCCTCATCATTTGTCTTTCTGTAGCCCAAGAGTGCCATGGAACTTGCTCAGCATTCCTTTGTGTTTGTAAAGCATCTAGAAAACATCTCACTGATCCACTCGGGGGTTTCTTATGTTACTATGGAGATAGAAGTAACAGCAAAAGGATTTAGGATGAACAAGTCTAATAAGAAAAATACACACCTATAAAAATTACATCATACTGTCTAGACCCTTTGAACTCAATGCAATAGACTGATTGAGGTTATGATTCTTCATTGGCTTATTTAACAAGGAAGGAAATCAAAATTTTCCTCCCTGATGCACCTGACAACACTCGATTGAACGTCCAAGCTGAAACTCTACTGAGGTAGAAAACAAGGATAGGAAAGAAGATTCAAGATTGCTTGTGTAGTGAGGGAGGTTTACCAAGGTTTAAAAATATCCAATTAGCACATTATAAACTGTTAACCTAGATGGATGCTACTATTTGGGCCTGCTTTTAAAACTGCATGGATTTACCAGCCTTTCTGGCTTGTAAAGATCCATCCCTGTTAGATGCATCACCCACTGGCACAAGAATTTATTCAGCTGCTGTTCCTGCTCTGTTCTGCATTTCCTCCCTCTATTGCAGTTCCAAAACTTCTTTCTTACACTGCCTGGCAGAGTTAATCCCAGCTATTTAACTTCACAGGGCAATATTGCCCGAGGTAAGGGGGAAATATACAAAAACTCATCACTAAAAACAGAAACAATATTCAAAAAATTTCCGAAGTCAAAAAGAGCTATAGTAGCCATACATACATTCGTTGACAAAATTATGTATCGATTTTGTGCATACAGAAAATAGACATACAGCTCACTGCCTCTACAAAATCAAGATGCCTACCTTGATAACTGCTATCAGCAGTTTATGTAAGTAAAATTTTTCCACACAGATGACAACATTTCCTAAAATAAGGGTCTGTACTAGAAAATCAATGTTCAATAAGCAAACCCAGCATGCCTGTGGCTGAGCCAGAACTCTGTGAAACCACGATTTAGGTCTGTGTGTAGAAGCACCTATTGACAGCTGCACATGCTGGTGGGTATGGTTTGATTTCACCATCTATTTCACAAACACCCACAAAAGGTTTTTTGCACATAAATATTCATAAGGTGCAAATTAGTGGTTTCACAGCTATTTTCCCTTTCTTTTCCTCCCACGGTCTGCTACAATAAACCTTATTTCACAGAATCACAGTTAAATATAAGCAAGGTCTCTCCCTTGATCGACACTCAAGTGTATCACCCCTCGAGATTATTTAAAATACTGATTATTTAATTGTTTCTGATGCCTCTGAAGCGGGACATACATGTTGATACTGACTTTCAGCTGGAGAAAATAATTGCAACTCTCAAAATATTTTGAAAAAAGGCTGAGAGATGATCCCAATGGCCAGTTCAAAACCTGCAAAGTTAACAAAGGTATCACACACAACAGGTCCTTCTTGAAATCACCTATCTCAATAGTATGAACTACAGACAGCATCCTAGTAGCAGATCATATTAGCTTTACAGAAAGAGAAGTGTAGCATGGAAATCATCGGTATGTTACGTGGGAGGAAAACAGCAGAGTTTCTAGGAAAAGAACAAAACAAAAAGCAACAGCAACAAAACAAAAAAACCAATCAACCAAAAAAACCCAAAACAAAAACCCCTCTCCCTTTTAAGCAAGTTACTTAAAACAAACATCTATGAAGGTAATACAAAATATATAAGTCCAGACCAGAGTCCTGACTCCTACAATGCCTCTGTATTTGAAAACACTGATTCCTAGTCCCACAATTTAGCTTCCTTAAAAGTTTATTTTATCTAAAGAGTAGAGCTCATTAACTTAACACTGAAGTCATAAAACTCACACAGGACAGATCACATGGTCAGGAACCCATCCTGGTCTCAGGACTGAAGAAACATCACCTGCAGCTACCACTGCTGCTGACACAGATCATTCTAAGGATGGACACATATGAAGACCATACACACAATATCCTCATCCTGAAGTCACTGCATATGCTTTTTTCTATAAATACTGGTAAGTTTTAGGAAAAAAACAACAGCTTTCTTTTTAAAATGAAAAAGAGAGGTTTCAGTCCCAGACTCCTGAATTAATAGTATTTAAGTATTTAATCTGAACACTGAAGAGATGATCCGTATCATTTGCTGATACACAGTAAACACATGCATGGTAGCTTATCTGCTTACAGCATTTCAGTATTTCTTACAAGCATGAAAAGAATTCTAACGGAAAATTCCACTTTGCAGTCCCTCCTCAGCCATCAGACAACACTGGAAGGTCAGAACTACAGGGGGTGGAGGACAGCACTGAAGGAAGCTTTCCACTGACTGTCTCAACCACGAGATGTTCTAGAGGACTGTGGTATTTTGGTTTACATGCACTAGAAGAAATGTAGCAGAACATTTGCCTCTTTTCCATTGTTGTCCTTTCTTCTCTTCCTCAACATTTGTTTTCTCCATCATCTGATGTCATTACATACATAAGAAAAGTTAAACATTTACAGCAGCTCAGGCAGACACAGCAAATCCCTTTAACAATTCCCCTGGGAAACCCATCTCTCTGATTCAGTTTTCAAGGAACCACAAGACAAGTATTTTTTCCTGTGAATAAAGATGACACTACAGTTCCACATTGAAACTATTTTCCCCCAATTTCAAACCTGCATATACAAATTCAATTTGCTGTCCTGTTTTATTCCAATAAATGGAGCTTTACCAATGGATCTAAGCAGAAATGTCATCGGTGTTTGAGTGATTGTTGGATATTATTTATTTGATATGAACTGAACACTGTATGAATTGGCAAATTAATCTGCAAATGACATTACTAGCTTGAATAGATTTAAGCTACTCCATGTCAAACTATGGCTAATTGTTATACAGCTTTGATCACTGGCTAAATGTACAAAGCCTACAATGTACAAAGCATCAGAAATTATCTTTATAAAAATAAGATTAGAGAGTAATAAGAACAAGGTGGTTGCTGGAGATATTGTTGACATTCCATATTAAAGCCAGAAATTGTTATGAAATTCAGTTGAAACATGCTATAACAGGGAGAAAAAGGTGATCATCAATAAATTTCATTTATTGGAGCACGCCATTATTGACATTTTATAAAATTAGAAATCATGAGACTGCTGCTTTCCACAGGTTTGACAAGGAGTAAGATCATTTAATAGCATATTAAGAAAAGGGAACCAGCTAGAAGTTACAGTGAGTGAAGCGTTTTCTCATTGAAGTTTTAAAATATTCTCTGCTAATTCTTCCCCTCTTCTCACAGAGTTTTACGAGCATGATTCAGGGACATGCATAACCATGTTCTTTCAGCCCCACTTGTTAGGGCAAGGCAGAGGGTACAGAAGGATGAATGCCCTGAATGGTATGAAGAGGTGAAAAGAGGCTTGGAAGGAACCATCTAGCACCCAGCTCTCTCTGCTACTCTGTCTTCTCCAAACACCCTGACTGCAGGAGCTGACTGTCACAGTTGAGAATTACAACTGTAACCCTCTGTGAGATGCGAAGCAAAGCAATAGTCCAGCTTCCATAGTTGAATTTCTCTACTACTTTATTGGTTCCTAGCCAGTCAGACACAAAGCACAGCTCGCCGCATTTTTGACGTGTTAGCTAAAGCACCAATTAGGGTTCCTAATTGCTCATTTATTAAATACATCTTATGCCTGTATCTAACAGTAGGATATCCAAGAAAATATTGCTATCTATACAAAAGAATTCACTATTCAAACACATATTCTGAATAGCTTCTCAGCCTCTATAATTTCCTCGCTTGCAGCATTCTGTAGTTGAGACATTTACAGTATCCAAATGCTGCATTTCATCTTTCTTAATCTATTCCCAATAGAACTACCAAAACTTATAATAAGTAACTCTGAATGGCAGATTTATGAAGCAAACACATGATTTATGATTTAGCTTTAAAAATACCTCTTACGTTTAACATTCAAACTCCTGTCAAACACTCTTGTAAGTCAACACACACTGATTGGGACTGCTGGGTCTTATGTGAAAATGGCTGATAACTAACATGCCAAGGCATTCCTTTGTTTGGGAGCATTTTTCATGCAGTTCTGAGGTAACTGGCTTGTGCCCACCCATCAGCCTCATCACCAGCTGCTTTCCCATAGAAGATTCCCAGCCACAAATAGCGGTGTTTCATTTGAATCACACAGTTGCTCCACTGGACAAAACTGAATCAATATCCTCACACGTAAAATTGACTCAGCAGCATTTACAGCATCATTACATATTTTATCTTTACATACATACCGTGATAGGCTACTGAATTCGCACCTCCCCTCATCCCAGAAATATTTGAATAAATGTTTCCTTCAATAAACATTATATTTGGAGCTTTTTATTTCTCCTTTTTGCATGATAAATAAGTTCATATCTCACAATTAACTCTTTCATTCTTCTTGTACAGAATATACAATCTTATACAAGCTTACTCCCATAAGCTTTGCTTAGATGACTATATGACTACAGCATAAACTTCTGCATACTCTTTAACATACATACAGGACAAAAATATGAATTACAACTTTTTACATTATTCTGATGATATTCACTGATGATCACATACTGAAATGTGACCCTATTTAAATAATTTATCAAAGAAAAAGATAACTCAGAAAAATTGATATTGACCTAGAAAGGCTAATTCACCACACTGCATGTAGGGAAAATAATCCTTCAGTTTAATGTACATTAGAAAATCTTTTTTTTTTTTTTTCTGTGGTTGTGATGAATCTTTTTTTGGATGCTAGGTTTGTTTTACAGCTTTGCATTCTAGCTTATGACACAGGTAAGCAAACGAAGTCTGCAGGCAGAACCGTACTGACTGAGTTGCTCACCCATGACCCTGCCAGGCCAGCTCCGCGGGCAGCAAACACAAGAGCCCTTCTCCACCAGCACAGCCACAGCGAGCCCACACTCTCCCTGACTTCAAAATGGTTTTGCATCAGGACCGTGTGTGATAGTTTAACCTTAGTTCAACGGACAAGTTGCTAAACAAATTAGAAAGTTGGTACTGCCTCTGTGATTTACATATTTAAAGGAAGAGCAAGCCCAGGAAGCTCCTTTTGTTCCTGCTTCCCCCCTAGGGCTGGCGATGGGGGGCCCCAGGCCCCATCCCGGAGGGGCCCGGGCCCCCAGGGAAAGCCGTCCCGGCTCCACAGGCAGCCATGCCCAGCCTTGAACAACAGCGCAGCCAGAAACGCGTGGCACAACTCCTGGGGCCGGCGGGTCCCTTCCACACAGCCAGCGCGGCTCGTGTCGAACCGAGCAAAAACATCGTGGAGCCGACAACGAGGGACATGACGAGTTTTCCCCAGAGCGGAGCCCGAACAGGAGACAAGATCAACTTCTTAGCCGCAACTTAACAGGCGCCAGCTTTCTTCCAGGTCAGAGGGAAAGGAAAAGCGAGATCATGTGAGACGAAGCCAACATGGCAGTGCCAAGGTCAGTAAAGGAAGGGAAGGAGAGCAGGAGCTCCCAGCGCTGGAGCTGAAAATTCTCCTTGCAAGCCGTGGTGAAGACTATAATACAGCAAATTTTTTTTCCCTATAATTCATAAGACGAGGTACATGAGGGGATGTAGAAATCCACGTGTTCATGAAAAGTACTCATGCCAGAGTATATAGATGTAGTGAAAGACTTTTAGAGATTGAGAAGAGAGCCTTTACTTTCAGGCTGGAATAGCTCATCCTTAAAAGACTAAACCCCATGTTATTTATGACCCATGATGGCAGTGGGGGAAGACTGCAAGATTCATGGGAGGGGTATTTTTTTTTCACTGCAGCAGATTCCAGGCAGACTGCCGTTTGTGAAAGTTTGAACCACGCTAGAGAAGTTCGCAGAAAGCTATCTCCCGTGGGAAGGATCCCACGGCACAGCAGAAGAAACTCTTTTCCTTAAACACAAAGAAAGACTCCAAAGTAATGAAACAGTGACCAAACCCCCATGTTTGTTTCCCTTGTGCAGGTTGGTGGAAAGAGGGAGGTATCGGAAGAGAAAGGTGTTCTGGGAGTTTGCTTTAATTTCATATTATTTCTTTTTACTTTTAATTCTGTTAGTAATAAATCTTCTTTATACTGTAGCTGTTTAAGTGTGGATCTGTTTTGCCTTGAAGTTTTCCTATTTTCCTCAATAATCCCCATTTCACCTTGTTTTATTCGTGGTGCTTGGCGCCTAACCAGCGTCAAACCACGACACTGTGCTATGCTTTGGGACATCAAATTTTGTTTTACACATGTTAAGAAAGCACCTGTCTAATTCGAGCTGTTTGATACCATCAGAATTTGGCCCTTTTTTTATGACAAACTAATCACAAAAAGAGTTTTCACGTCTAAATTGTAAAGCAGTCTGCAGGAAATAAGCTGTAAAAGAGACAGGAGGCTTTTGTGGCACAGCTGAAAGCTTATAAAAAATAAATTACAGAAGAAACCTTTTTAATAGACATGCTTAATGTTTTTATTGGTGAGAATGCTGAAGTGGCTGCCAATTCAACTTTGCATACAAACTGCCAAACATAATTGCTTGTATATGTGCCATAGTAAAAATCTCCATTGTAAAAGCCTTAAGAACGCTAAGTAATGTAACACTGGCTTTTACAGCATTAAAAACGAATAATAGACTTGTGTCCAGTTATTGTATTTAGAGAAATGCAGGAAACCCATTAGATTTCAAAGACAGACAAATTGTTAAATTGCATTTGCCACTTTGATCTGCACAAAAGACAGAAATCATTCCTTGGGAACATTTTCAATTTAAACTTGTCTCCTTAAAATATGCTTTTCAAAGTGTGCATTAAAATAAAAGCTATATTCAAATGCAAACACTCAACTAATAATTTCTCCATGTTGATAATTGTATTAATCGGGTAGCAATCTGTGCATCTGTGATACTGCTGTGACCTCTTCAGTTGAAAGCAACTTCTAACAGGCACTCTGAAAATTCAAGAGTCATTGACCTGAGTGCAAGAATTTTCTATTTACGAAGAAACGTGTTCAGCTGGTAAACAGGAAAAAAATTGTGTTGAATTCTCAAGACAACTTGAAAGATGAAGCAAACCTACTAGAATCAATTGAGGCATAATAAGAAAATGGAGCAGTAAAAACAATTTAAATGGTTCTCCTGCTGCCACAACCAGTCCAAGATGAAAGCTTAACTTCTTTCCTTAAGCAGAAAAAAGTCCTTTCCAACAGTGTAATCCCAGCACATCCAGAAACTTAGCAAGGGCATAGTCTATTTCCAAGGGGAGAGTCGGACAGACGAAAACAAAACTGCCACAAAGTATACCTGCCACAAGCATACTGGAAAAAACTCTGGAAGGTAATGTCAATGTTTAAAGAAATTACCTAAAGGAAAAACAGATTAGAAATTGTGAAGGTTATGGTGGAGATTGAATCTTACTAAATATAATCTTTACCCAGGCAAGTCCCCCTTTGACAACCCCAGGAAAAAGGAGAAGGAGTAAGACACAGATGATGTCCTCACTTGTGTTCCCAAACGAGAAATCAACATAAGGGACAGTAGGTAAAAATAAAAGAGAAATTTCTCTTTTTTTAACTGAAAGAAAAAGCTGCTGAAGAAGCAGTCAGCAGGAAAAGGATAGCCTCATACTTTAGCATACTTTGAAAATACAGCCTTATTTAAGCATTTCATTTATATTAGCTCTTTAGAAAATAAATCCCACATGTCAGCCTTTATGTCTTCTACAGAGAATAATCCTTTCCTCATAAAAACAAAAAATGTCCTCATAGCATACAGAGGTATGACATCATCTTGAAAAGCAGTATTCTCTCTGCAAGTAACTGCCACACAACACTCCTCAACAATCAGTCTTTGAAGGGAAAGAGAGCACAAGACTCATAACACCTAACATTTAAGAATGTAACTTGGTTTTCTTGGGACGCAAATCCAAGGAAGTTACATCAGACTGCTGGTATCCGTGCAAGAGCTCACTTCCATCTAGAACACCCCCGACTCCTTTTCTTCTGCAATAGTAAAGACATGAGGAAATAATCAGGTAAAAGTTACAAAATCATATGCTTATAAATACAGCAGCCAGTCCTAATTAAGATGAAACTAGAGAAAAAGGAGCTATTATTCACTAAACTATGTCCACCTTCAAGAGCTTTTTCTTTTTAATCCTGATCTGGTACCAACTTCCACATAGAAGCAAATTTGGAGACCTAAATTAAGACAGGATTCAAGAACAGATGCACCAAGCAGTATGCAGGAGCAGTTATTTTTTTATCATAAAAAGATATAAATAGAAATGAAACATATATGAGAATTGCCTTCTGGACATTACTGGACTGTACCATCATCACTTTATTGCTTGCTTATATATATATATAGCCATTATTCTTAGAAAGAGCTTATCTTCACTCCCCTCTGTGCCAGCTATTATCACCAAATTCTAACAGCTCATCTCCTCTCCTGTCTCTGGATTTGAATTCCTACTTTCTTGAAGTGCTACTATCTTCCCTCCAAAGGAGAGGGGGGAAAAAAGAGAAAGAAACAATCTATACAAGATGCAGGTTTCAAGCAGGGCTTCACAGTATCTCAGTGGTCAAACTGACAGGGATGCAGTTTGAAGGATTCATAGAGACAGAGGATCAGCTGTACCTCTGTCATAGAATAAAGCCAAGGCACATCACTCCACGCTGGCCAGATGGGCTGAATCTGAAACCTCTGTGGCTGTTTTCATCTTCAAGTCCACATCTTGAATTCTATCACGCTTAAAAATAAAAAAAAATGCTTATGACAAAAACTGAAAGAAGCTACAAAACTCTTCCCTGCCCCCTAATGCCTAAAACTCAAACACAAAGCTTGGGCAGTGCCACCCCGCCTGCCCCACAGGCCCCTCTTTACTGGTACACTTGGCCCATCACTATTCCCTCAACAGGAGAAACATTTGCTTCCCTTAGTCAGTCTCCACCAGGCAGATCTCAAAAGCCTGAGAGTTTCTCCATGCCAGTCCTTACTCAAATGTTGCCTTTTCCAGCCTCCTTTACATCCAGTAGAGGAAGTCCTGTCCTTAAGTTTTACAGTTTAAATATTTGAACAAAGGTATTGTATTCTCTTAACACTCATAACTTTTATTCTCAGCCTGTATCTATCACGCTTTGCTCATTAATCAGCCCTGGTGATTTGCATGTCCTAGTTCTGAGTGAGAGCTAAAAACTTCTATGAAAAAAAGAATTTTAAAGTTGTAGAGCATAGTTAAAGCCATAAAACCTACCAATACATAATTTCTACAAATGGCAACTTCCTCAAAGCTGGCCTCTTTAACAATTTCATCCTTTCAAAATACTTCTTTGCCCAAAACCTGACAAAGCCCCTTGGTTTTTTTCCTTATAGTTATTTAAATCCCGGCCCCTTGTCAATATGGCTCTTCAAAAAAAGAAATTTAAAAATTCAAGTGCTATACTCCAGATGATTTCAGCACAAAACTGCAGAATGGAGCAGCAGGAAAACTGATCCTACACATACTGGGATAAGATGTGAGAGCTACATAATATTTCAGGAAATATCATGTTATTTCCTAGAACTGCTCACTTCCCTGGGTTGATTTCTCAGCTGACAGCAGGACAAGGCTCCGAGCACCTAACACAACAGGTTTTGCACAGGAACTCTTTTTGTGGAAAGTCTTTTAGATTTCAAGAACTATGTAAAAAACTTCAAGTCCATCTTTCCTTTGCTCAGCAGAGACAGAAGTGCCTTCTAACTAAAATCGGAGATATTGCAAAGTATCTACTTATAAATGGCACAGTACATCTGTATGCCAATAAATCTATACTTCCATTACACTCAAAATAAACAAGGGAGTACGGTACTGAAAGGAGGATTTCCCACTATTCTAATAAGAATATTATGAACTTCAAATTTTGCATGAGGACAACATGACATCATTAGCATGAGTTACACATGTAACTAACTTGTTTTAAATGAAATAAACATGTGAAAAGCTTAAAGAAAAGTGATGGGGTTTACCCTAAGAACTATGCAGTACACACGGATGCGTGCAGAGAAGAGCTGGAGCACATCCAGCTAAAAGGTTTTAGGCCATTAGGAGAAGGTAAAGGAACAGCAGCCAGTTCTCCAGCAAGCGCCCCTTTCCTTCTAGTGTTAAATAATGCTCTAGAGAACTGCAGAAGACATACAGAAAATCAAGATTTTAACTGGAACAGACAAAGAAATAATGAAAATGAACTCAGACACTTACAAAGCAGAATTGAACAGACAGGGAAATGAAACAGAAAGAGGAAATTCAAAATTATCGTGCAGAGCACCTTTGGATAACTAAGCATTTAAGTGCTATCCTGATGAGCAGAAGCTTCATTAATCTTTCCTGACAAGCGACTTGCAAGAAACAAAGTTGTGGCAATATTTCTGCTACTAAAGGAAACTTCCATGAACTGCAGTGGCAGCAACTAAACCAGTATGGTAAAACCCACCAAGAACACAATAAAATTGCTTTAAGGAATTGCAAACATAAATCTCTCTCCTGCAACGTCATTTTCTTCCCCAGTGCTAAGCTTTATGGGGCATGTCATCAAACTGAGCACTGTTGCAGTGCCGTTGACCCCAGCAGAGCTGCTGTGAAACTGCATCATGTCTGCCCCTCCACTGGGGTTTGTTTGCCCTTTTAATAAAAAGTATTCTCCTCCCTCAGAATTCAGGTGCTGGTCCAAAATCAGGAAAGAGTTTTAATTTCTTTTCAGAAAAGACATCTACTTGTATTCTGGAATGGTCTTTCTACTTTGACACTTTGTCTTCCCCTAGAGGAGCACCTCCAAGATGGGGCTGTGATAGCGGCAGGGAAAGGCCTGAGGAAACCTTGCCACTCAGCAGTTTGAGGGAGACACTGCCTCTTAATCTTCCTTCCCCACCTCCATAAAACAGATCAGATGGTTTTAAGGCAAAACCTTCAGCCTGCTTTGAATGCCTGGGCTTCTCCTTGAACTTGCCACCAGTGGGAAGGAGGAAAGGATGGCATGGAGAAAAACACAATGTGGCTCAGACAACAAGGCCAAAAATAGTTCCATGCCCTCTTTTCGTGTGGCAAAGGAACAATCTGACTTTAAAATTCTGAAGAAACACGTTAGCTCCACAGCTGAGTCATTAAAAGATGTCTCACATTTAATTCTGCATCAGAGGCAAACTTCTTCTGGACAAACCACTCTGCTCGTGCCATAAATGAAAGCAGGAACTGGCCTCTCCCCTATGCAACAAAGGGACGGAAAAGAAAAGACTTCTTTCATGGGAATGCACACAATTTGATCACAGTGACACTGATTTGTGCAAAAGCTTATCTGCTTTCTTGTTTCTTCCATTTCAAGAAAGTTTGCTTTCTTGTCTTAGAGCCAGCTCCTTGCTATCAGAGGTACAGGGATCTGGAGGAAAGAGCAAAGAGTCCTGCCCAGAGGCAAGAGGAGCCAAGATGTTGTCAGAAATGGGCCCTTTTCCAGGTTTTTAAGACATTTGGGACCTGTACAGATGTGAGTTCTCATTTTTATTGTCACAGTGAGAGTATCATTCCCTTATGGGAAGCCTTCTGAGCTTCAAGCCACCTCTTGGTTTCATTAAATGGACCTTCCCTCCTCAGTGTCCACCTCAGAGAAGGTAAATTTGATATCCACAGTCCCTAATGAGGCAACAGGATTTTCTGTTCTGGAAAGGAGGTGCTCTATCGGTCCAATTTTGGGTCACTCCTTTGTCCCTTTCCCCCTCACAACCCCTGAAAGCAGAAACAAGGAACAGATTTCCTGCAGAAGCCATCCCCTATTGCCCTCACTCCTTAAAAATCTAGTTCATTTTTGTTTCTCCAGAACAAGCTTTTTTTTTAGGAGATAAATCCTACATCTCAGAAGACCAGACCTAAGACAGTATGGCAACTGGCCAATTTTCCCATGCTTGTCCCTCATAAATTATAAAAGTGTGTTTTATGTTAGTTTTAAATGCAATAGCAATTCCAAGTCTAGGTTCTATAGAACTTATACATCGCGTCAAAATACAACCAACCTGGAGAGCAGGAGGATCTGAGTTTTCTCTTAGATTTGGCACAAATCCCAATACTGAGTGGTTTTGCAGACAACTGGGAAGGGGGGAAGCTACAGAAGAATCAGTTTTGACCTTTTTTTTTTTAATGAAATCAAAATACAACAAACCTTCAAACTGAGACACAGTATAACAGCATTGCCCACAGAGAGAAGAACTAACAGCTGCAGGCACCCATCCATTGCTACTTTCTTACGACCTCAGCATTTTAACTGCATCAGAAGTGGGGTCTATCTAACTGTGAACACAAGTAGCAGGACATGGTGCCCGTCTCAAGTGAGAAAAAAATCAACCTCTTAATACACCCAAAAAAAGTGCTTGAACAAAATATAGGTTTTCCTCCTTATAAGTATAGATTTTTACTTTGTAAAAAGCAAGGTCAGAATTGTAGGTGTTGCTTTAGAAGGAAAAGAATCTAATTAGAACATATTTTTAATTGAATTAAGTACAAGGCACAGCAGTTCATTTTATTCAGTAAATGCAACAATAAAGAGAGCTCCAAGTGTCAGATCTTTGTAACAACAATGTTTAGGTTCACCCTTCACATTAGCAGCTGGAAGACAAATCAATCACAAACTGAGAAACATTTGAGCAGGGCTGCCTCCAGGAAACTGAGGGCAGCAGCACAAACACACGTTACACATTCTGCAAGGTTAAATTGATGTGAAGTAAATTCCTCAAGTTATGTAAATAAATTATAGTAATGTTGTCTGACAGCTCACATTAAGTGAGATTAATTCAGCAAGCATAAAATATGCAGGGGACTTAACACCCTCACGGATCCCTGTTCATCTTACGGCAACCAGGCAAACCTTCAGGCCTAAGGAAGATGCTGCGGCCTGGAAGCCACAGCAGCAAACCCAAAACGTGGCTGCTCAGCAGGGGCAGGGCTCTTGGGTGGCTCTGGGAAAGGTCACTGCTGAGGGTCAGCCCAGCTGATCACACACTGCAGACAGTGCCTGCCTGCAGGGCTGGTGAGGAAGGGACACCCTGAGTTCTGCAGAACTGCTGAAAAGGGGAGAACCTTGACAAGTGAAGCAGAGACCTCTCTGCCTCTTGGAGAGCTGTAAACTGACCACCAGGTAGGTTTGTAAGCTGTTCAATCTGTGCACAGACAAACCAGAGAGCTTCTAGATAACCCAGAGGAAAAGGAACTGGGTTTGCAAAATTCAAGGTCTCCCTCTCCCTCAAGCCTTTTTTTTTTTTTAAACCATCTTCTCTCACAATCAAGACCTCAAACACAGACAGCAAAAAATCCACCAGGAAATACCAGCAGAGGATCACTCCTCCATAATTAACACTGATATCTCCATTCTTCTCTAACATTGTGAAAATCTTCCTGACCCAAGTGAAACTCTTTCCTCTTTAGGGGGAAAATGATACAGTTCCATCAAAGCCACCATTAAAGGATTAATCTTTTGTCCTATTCTCCCCCTTCAGGCGGGCTTGGTACCCAGTTTCTGGAAGGTCCATTCTCTGAATCTGCTCTTACACACAAAAGAATGTATTTCTGTAGTGAAAACAAAGCACCACATAGACACATATACCCACAGCTGCTACAGAAAAAGGAGAGCAACTCACTGAACTCTGGGCTTTTGAAACTCAGCTCTAACCATTTTACCATTAAAAAAAAAAAACCCAAAGTACTGAAAAATGGATTTTGTTCTAGTGATTGTGTATAATAGTATTCAGTTTATAGACCAATATAAAGAGAAAAATATTTTCATTAAAGGAAGAGTAAGTGAAAAAAGGGTTTGTTTGGAAACCTCAAAGTAGCTTTAGCTGTGGATCACAAGAAAACTAAAGATGTGGAGACACTGAAAACAGCACTCTGTCCAAAACCATAAGCCATTCATTCCACAATGTATTACCATTATATTAAGACTGACTTTATCCATCTATTCTGTGATCTTTTTGCAGGCATGACTCGACTCTAGCAAGCAAAATAGTTCTGCTTTTGTTAGGTTTAATCCTACTTTTTAATCTTCCTTTCAAATTTCATCTTAAATTTCCTGCTTTCAAGTATCAAGCCAAATTGATTTGATGCTTAATGCTTGACAAATAAATAATGAGCCTTTGAATTAGCCCACATGTGATAAGGCAATGATCCCATTATTTCTCACATTCATATAATCAGGCAATGATTAAATTATTTCTAATGTCCTCAACATGAATGCAAAAATACACTAAAGAGATCTTTAACAAAGCTCCGCACCATGGGTTTTTTTTTATTAAATGTTCTTAATTTGAGTATTTTATCACATGATTACACTAGCTGGGCCATAAGAGCTTATTTTAATGAGAATGGGAAGAGCTCAAACAGTGGGTGTTCTGCATATCTCTTTGACATCTTTACAACCATTTGCCATTTTGAGTGTGATTAGCTGAATAGCAACTACTAGGAAGGTTGATTAATACTTTTTAAATTTGTCAAATCTTGGATAGCACTCAGCTTATTTTTGGGGGGAACAGACTGAAACAAAGACTTCCACTATCTCCACCCGAGGACACAGCAAAATGTAATGTGGGCAACAAAGAAAAGACCTCACACCCAGCTCATTGCCAGCAGCACTGACATTTCTATTTACAGAGACCTGGACACATCTATGATGTCCAAGGATTTGACTTAATTAATATCATGTCCACATAAGAAGCATGAGCACAGTTCCAGTTAAAGAAATGGCGTAGGCAGTGTGGTTTCAATGGGTGCCTCCAGGACACTGCTATTGATAGCAGACACCTATTAAAGTGCTAAGAATCAACATGAAATGCCATTTAACATCCTACTTAAAAAAAAAAAAAAGTTTTTAAAAAATCCCCTCATATTGAGCTTGCAGAACAGAACAAAGAAGTGCATTAAAAGCACTGATAAGGGTATTAAAAGGCAATATTTGATGTATGCCTATCTAGTACATTCATATTGAATCTGGGTGTGATAGTTAAAATTACATATTTCTCTTTTTCCTTGAATCAGAGGAGGCAGTTACAGGAAAAAATCAATATCTAAAGCTTACAAAGCCAAAATCTTCTTTCAGCACTAAGATATCATAGTGATAAAGGCCATGAAATAAAGGTCAGAATATATAAAATAGTCATTAGATGCAGAGAGACATTTGTAACACAAACTAAAATTAGTAATGCCTTGCCCTTACAGAGGTTTACCTGAAATGCTGCTCCTGCCAGCACAACACACCCTCTTCTCCCCAAGAGCCCACAGGGATGCAGAACATGCCAAAAGTGAGTAGACTTTCCTGGACTGCGTGCCATGATTGTGGGAAAGAGATGGGGAGAACTGCACTGCTGGCACTGAAAACAACACAATTTTCTGCCATTCATGCTACTGTTCATCCCTAGGGCTAACAATCAACCAAGTGAAAATACTCCTCCAGAGGAACTTCAGGATGCTTCAAGTCTCTGTAGGTGGCAAAAGAAACAGCTGAAGGTTTCACAGTTCACCAGGAGTTTCTGAGTTAGTGCAGCCCTTTGCAAATAGGTGAGAGACAAAATTCTTTGAAGATGTGGGAACGGATGAAGTGACACGAAGCCAGAAAGTCATATCTTAATGTGCTTTTCCATTGGCTATAGCTTATGTCCAGCATGGAAAAATCAGAGAACTGGCACAACTGATATGTCTGTGAGGAAGGTGTCAGTCTGAATTCCCTGCAAGCTCCTCTATGCCTGCAGTTTGCCCTGGCGTGCGTTTAAGGAGAAAAGGGCAGAAAGCGAGACTGGAAGGAGGCCTGGAGGAAAAGGTGAAAGGGAAATGAAATAAGAAACAGACCAGTGTGAAGGGGAAGAGTATTAAAACAGTAACAGAGATCAGCATGTGCAAGGCAAGTGGGTAAAGAGGAATAAAAGGAAAAGGGAAGATGCAGCAAAACCTATTCATAACTATCACCAATGTCTTGTATCACCTGTCTGAAGACTACAGAGCAGGAGGGAAAGGAAGCATTCCCAAGGAACTTGCCTATTACTTCTCAGGTAGGGGTGGGTGAACTGCCTTTTTAAATATGTAACAACACTTCTCCATTCCTGCTCCCACTACTCTTAAAAGTTGTATTTATCATGACTATATGATAATTCTGAAGGAACAAAATTTACATTTTGTCTCCCAAGCACTGAAGGTGACAGAACATACTGATGCAGGGAAAGGGGATCATTTTTAAACACAGAAAATAAATGGACAGTGTGGGAGAACGGAGAGAAGGTTACATTTACTTTTGAAAATTAAGGAGAAAAATAACTCCTTTTCCAAGATGACCTTGCAGCTCCTACCCCCGAGGGTCCGGCAGATGGGAGCATCAGCCATTTCTTTCCTTGGCCTGTGCTGGTACAGGGGCAATTTGTGAAAATGTCACAACAGCAGTGGAACCATGAAATCTTCCCACAAGTAAGTCATTCCGTACTAGCATCATACCACTTCAGCTTTTACATCATCATCCCAAAAATTTTCTCCAGCAAGCTGCCCCACGTAACAGCCCCTGCAATCAGACAAGTTTTTCTACAGCAAAGCAGGTACTAAACAAAGAATCCTCCCTTGCTTTGTGTGCATAGGGAAACCATATTTTTATTTTTCATGAGTGGAATGAAATGGCCAAAACATTTACTCTCCATGAAAGAGCAGTGAGCATGCTTGTCATTTTGCAGCAGGATGCTGAGCTGCCAGTGGAATGGCTGCCAGGACTCCAGGCTGCATTCCCCCCACCCCTGTTTGCATGTTTAAAGCCATGGAGCACAGAAACCACCACCCTAACAATTCACAGCTAAGTACATGCACCGTCATTTATTTTCCAGCAGTTAAATGAGGCCCTTTCCTCAAAGCTGATGCAGTGAGTGGTTAAATTGAGGGCACGACTTAAAAATGTTCCCCCCAAAAATGTAATGATATGCAAATATGAATGGAGTTCTCAATTTGTGGGAAGCTGATACATCTTTACTGTATCACCTGGCATCCAGCAGTAGAGATTAGAAGACAGAAGACACTTCAGAAGTGGGCTGGCGCTACAGGCAGCAACAGATTGCTGCCATTAAAATGACATTTATCAGAACACTATCAAAGAGTCTTTAATTTCAACAGTGAATAGCTGGTCCTTGGTAAGATTCTGAGTCAGAAAATATACAGAAGTGGCCAACAGCCACAGTCATACCCACAGTACTCAGCTAGTTATTACGACAAGCAGCAAAGTAGTTATAAAACAGTCTTGTCTCATTTCCTTCAAAATATAATCTTACCACTATTAGCATTTGCTGTGTCCTGAGAGTGCTTCATCTGAACCACTCTGCAAAGAAATGGAGAGGACAAGCAGCATTTACCCATAGGACAAGATAAATCCAGTATCACAATCGTTTAATGACGACTACAAATCCTACTAAGTGCTTTTTCATTTATAAGCCCTAGATAAAGGACAGGTGTGGTTTCCCTCCAGAATGCTCCAGACAAAGACAATGCCAATTTTGGCCTCATGACAATATGTTAATACAAGAATATCTGCAATAAAGCCTTCACAAAGAACACCACAGAGTATATGTTTTAGTGACTGTGCCACAAAACTGGTATGCTTTAGCAGCATAATTCCCCATCATTATAGTCATGCTTCAGTGAGGTGCAGTCATTTTCCAAAGATAACACTCTTAACAGTATTATTCCATTTCTTTTATGCTGTGTAATAAACAGGAGTTTCAGTTACTTCATTTGGCAGATGCTGGAGCAGAACCAAGCCTGTTGTTCCTTGCCACTGAAGCTGTTACACTGCTTTACAAAACATTTTCGTGTGCTGTTTTCTCCTTACCAGATCACTCAATGGGACATTTCCAAGTCAATCTTTACATTATCTGGAATACAATAAACACATTAAAGATAGAGGAAACAAATTAGATCAGAAAAAATGATAAATTAACTCCCGCACTCCTCTTGCCTAGTCTCTTGCATTTGAGATCCTGCAAAAACAAACCAACCAGAGCTGTTATTACAGGACACAGAAAAATGCTGCTCTGCTCAGATCCAAAGATCTTCTCCAGGTTCTCTCACTAAGAAAACAACTTGCAGTATCATCTTCACACAGTAACTATCACAACATCTTAAAATATCAATATGCATCTGCAGAAACAAACTTCTACTGAGATAAATCAATGACAGAAACAGAAACATAGCCCAGGCTGCACCCAGCTGGCAGCACATGCAAGCTTAGATTCACATTCTGCAAATACAAATAAAGAATCAAACGACGACTCATTTTTCCTCCAGGTTACCTTTGCTTCCCTCTCCCTCATGTCCCACCCAGACTGTTCCCTAACAGGCAGCCTTCAGCAGGAGCCCAGAACACAGCCTCATCCACACGACTCCTTACCCATTCAAGGTTTAATATCCTGCACTGAATTCAGCTCCACTGTGCTTCTGTAACTCATAGAGCCTTTCTAACAGGTACACACAAGAGTTAACTTTGAAACATAATTCCAAAATTAATTTCTAGTCTCCAGGATAGCACTGAATGGAGAACAAGAGTCCTGTTCACATGCCAGCTGTCTTGAGCAAAACAATCACATTTACTGTTCCCATTTCAAAAGGCAAAAAAACCTCCACTACCTTCTCTCAGAGTTGCTCACAGCTGTGCTTTCCCCTTTATCAGCTGTGAAGAACTAGCAGCCAAACTACATCTCTACCACTTAAGTTGCAGAGCTCCTGCTTCCCCTTGTTGGCTGACAGAGTGGGACTGAGGAGTGGAGGCTTTCCTGCTTCTGCACTTCCTTTGACCTCAATCTCCCCAGCAGCCACACCAGCCCTGGCCAAATCATTTAGATTACAGAAGCAGAGACCCGAAATCAAGAGGTACAGCTGAAAATTTAAGAATTAGGCAAAACGGTCTATTTTACCTGCCAGTGAATGCTATAATAAGAACATTTATCTGCATTTATCTGCAATTTCCCCACTGCCAGAATCTGCCAAGAGGAACCAACTTGTATGAATATTATCTTTATTTAGATTGACTTGATAATTCTTCTTGTGCCTATAACCCATGTCTATTATGTACCTCCAGTTCCCTGCACGGTGCTCCAATGCAGAGAGAAATAACTTGCTAGGAGCTTTAACCACACATTAGTTTGCATTATCAGCACAGACACGCTGAACTAGTGAACCATGGACACTGACCCTCTCAACCCACTTCAAACACTGCAAGAGCTGGTAAGAGACTTGTCATCCAAACTGAGAGACAGCAAAAGTTTATTTTCCCTCTTCCCAATGCAATAGCATAGATTCTGTTACATTTAGCAGGGTAGTGCAGCGTCACATCAACAGGACATGATGAGGGGCAGTGCATTGGCACTGCAGATGGGCAGCTGGATTTGCTGGTAATCCACATTCCAGTGAGCCCTCCAAGGGGATGTCTGTTTAACATCTATGCTCTCTCCATCAATTAGTATCACATTGACAAAGCCATACATATGCATATGTGTATTTTCTTTCTACATATGCATGCCTGTCTGAACTATTTGCTCAGCAATCAATCCTCCTTTAATCAGTTCCCCATTAAATACAAACTCCTACATCTTCACACTCTGCTTTACCTCATCATGACTATGAAAATCCCTTTATAATGACTAAATTGGCCTTTTAGCAGAACAGTTCATCTGATGGAGGAGGGAAGGGGACACGAGGAAGACACCAACTGCGCAAGTTAGAGTTAGGAAACAGGAAAAGTCTTTGCACCCCTTAAAAAGGTTGTTAATTATAGTAAGCCATCCTCAGCACTTGAGAATTTTGAGAAAAAGCTTATTACACAAAAAGTGCTTGACAAACCTGGTATCTCAGGTTTCCCACTTGAAGGTTCCAGAAACTCCCATCCTTAGAGAAAAACTGAAGCATTTCACCTTGTTTTTTCCCCCTCCTGAGACAGGGAGTGATAATATGGCTTATGGGGTTATGCAAAGATACCCTGATTTGTTAAAATAATTTCTGTAGATTTGTCACTACAAAATGTTCCAGTAGAGTGAGAACATGGGGGAAAATACTATTTCCACATGAATGAGAAGCACATCCCTGAATCTGCTCAAACTGGCACAAAGAAGATGAAAAAGGACAAAATCTGGGGTGAAATACACAATCCCTGTATTTCCTGAAATGCCATAGACTTGTAATAGGCTTACAAAATTATGTCCAAATTTTTGTCCAGCTTGAAACAAAAAACCCTGATTGACAGCAAAAATAGGTCTTTCCTAGCAATCAGCACACTTTGTTTTTCAGCCTCTCTGCATTTTGTGGACAACAGCCCAGATTTTGGCAGATTATTTCATTAGGGGAAGCTTGCAATTTAACTAAATGTGGCTTTCTCATATTTTAAGCAGACTTGATGATTCATCTCCAGGAAATCTGTATGAAAATCTAGAGTTATGGCTGATCAGACAAAATGAAAGGTGCACATCATTTGATTTTTACCATTGACACTATTGTGTCTTTACACACATATAGAAAAAAAACAACCCAAAAAATCCCAAACCAAGTCTGTTTCTTTACTTATTCTCCTCCATCTTCCTTCATGGCATTTAACTCCAAAGACATCCACTGCAATCCACTTACCTGCAGAAAGGTAGGAAGAATCCAAGCTACAGTCAACTACTATGACTCAGCTGCTGCTTTAAGAAATTTGATGTTTTGCATTCACAGTAAATTTTGCATAAACCTTTTCGTGGCTGTGTTTCAGCTGAATTTTGCTCCCAGCATCCTGCTTAGATGCAGTGGGTCTGTACAAAACAGTCTATAATTGCCAGTGGCAGAGGGTAAAGAAGAGAGGGAAAAGAACTTTATTAAAGAAATTATAAATAGCTCAATACTCAATCATAAAGCCAGGCTTGCCAAAGCAACCATATTTGTTCAGTGTTTGATTGCTGGCAACATCTCAGGCCTCAATAAACTCTCATATGAACAATTTTAGTTCTCTAAACTCCAGTGAACTCAGTGGGGCAGAGGGCAAATTTCTCCCCCAGAAGAGTTTTAAAGAGACCTTGGCCTCTTTTCTAACTTCAGTAAATACATGATACATCTCTAATCCTACTACCTTATTTACCCAGTAACTGGATCTATATTTAGACAATTTGCTACAACTAATGCCCTAGGTAAATAAATAACTTTACCTGGATTCTCCTGTTCTAGATGCCCACTCAGAACTTGGGGTCACGTATCTCCTCAGGTGTAAGGCACAATAGGAACAAACGCTTCCTACCCCAACCTGGGCTTTAAGAAACAGGTGATTTAAATCTAATCAACCTTAAGTGCTATTTCATGCCCCACACCTGATCACAATCCTTTCATTTACCCACAAAGTGGGGCAACACAGTGACTCCATTTGAAAGATGAGGTTTAATTTGTTCTCTGAGAATTTTTGTTTTTTCCTAAAAGAAACAAAAGGGTTCTCCCCACCCTACCATCTGCAATTTGCTTTGCAGTCACTGTTTTACTTAGTCAAGGCATTGCTGGGTCAGACAGTCACTTCAAAACTAGAAGAAACCAGGTGCTTTTTATATAAACATAATTAAGCAATTTAATGAAAATCTGTTGAGTCCATCTCTGAGAATATGCAGGGCGCAGCTTGGTTTATTTCTGCTAGTTTTTCAATCCATGCTGCACTTAAATGTAACTTTGCTGTCACCAACAGGTTGCCATGAGAATTAAATATTTTTCCTTTTTATTTTCTTTAATTTTATACCTCAGGATAAAAATACAAATGTGACTCGCCAGACTTACTCTTAGTGAGTATTGTTTTAATTTGTAAGTAGTCCTATTAACTTGGATGCAATTAATAATGACTTAGTAATCTCTGACTAAGAGGGATAAATGTAGTATGGGAAGGCAGATTGAAGTTGCTGCTGTTCAAAATACTACAGACAAAGAGAGAACATAATTAAATTATCTATCTGATTTTTCAAATTGTAACAGAGAGATGCATCACACAGCATGTAACTTCTGGTTTCTCAGAGAGCTTATTCTTCTTTTATTATGAACAGAATCATCTGTATCCACTGCATGAGACAATTGATTGGTTTCAGTATAACTGGATGTTTTGCCAGCCTTCACTGTGCTCCCACTCAATATGTCATGTAAAATAATGTGCTGAAAACTGGCTGACCTACCTACCTGCTTGGTGTTTATAAGGAGTTTGTCTCCATGGTATTTCAGTTCTTTATCAGAAAACAAAACAGGAGATACAGGAAGCCAAGAAAACCTTGAAAGCAAAGCCGTAACAGTGATAAATAAGATTTGATGGCCCAGACACAATCCTGAGAGGCTAATGACATGTCAGCATTCTCAGGCTGCTTCCTGAGCAGCCCTAGGAACACCACAATTCTCTCCCTGCTTCCACCTTGCTCAGGGCATTTATCCCACTCTCCCCTCATCATAAGCACATCACATACAAGGAGGCTGAGCTGCCAAGCACTGGGGGAGAACACAGCCAGGTGGGACCCAGCATTACCACCTCCATCAGAACTCCACCCTGTCCAGCCTGCTTCCTCCAGGGTCATATCCTGGTTTTGACTGGGATAGAGTTAATTTTCTTTTAGTACCAGGTACAGTGCTGTGCTTTGAATTTAGTGTGAAAATATGTTGATAACACAGAGATGGTTTGTTCTTTGCTAAGTAGTGCTTACACTCAGAGATTTTTCAGGTTTCCATGCCCTGTCAGCACAGGTGCACAAGGTGGGAGGGAGCAGAGCCAGGACAGCTGACCTGAACATAAGGCAAGAGGGATATTCCACACCATAGAATGTCGTGTCCTGTATATAAACTGGGGGAGTTGGCTGGGAACTGGTGATCACTGCTCAGGGATGGGCTGGACATCCATCAATGGGTGGTGAGCAAATGCATTGTGCATCACCTGCTTCTCTTGGGTTTTATTCCTCATACCTTCTCTTTATTTTTTTTTTGGCCTCAATTATTAAACTCTGAGTATCTCAACCCATCTTTTATTTTTGATTCTCCTCCCCAGTGGAGGGAAGGTGGGGACTGAGTGAGTGGCTACGTGGTGTTTAGCTGCCAGCTGGGATTAAACCACAACAGACATTAATACTACAGACACAAAAAGTATCAACTAAATCTTGAAATACTTGCAGGAAGCTGCTTGGTAGCAGCTGTGTACAAGAGATCAGACAGTGCACTGGAAAGCTGAAGAAACAGGCTGTGTATGGAAGCAGACATTACAGAGCACTGGGCATTGAGATCCAGGGCTCCACATGCTACTGTTGGGGCCAAGCTGAGTCACTTTTAGGAACTGTATCCTGAGTTTGTAGCTGGGACAACTCCATTTGTCATGAGTTAGCCTGGTGTTTTGTCCAAGGCCTAAGTACCTTTTGTACAGAGCGCTCACTTTATCATGCACATAAGGGCTGAAGAAACATAGAAGGAAAATTAAAAGACTGGAAAAGAAGACTTAAATTCTCACTTTCTTTACTTTCTCATTTTGCATTTGATCCAAGTTCAAGTGAATAATAAGGTAAACAATTACTACATTCTGTAGTAAGAGATACAATCTTCTATATATGGCTTTGTTTCAGCAATTTCTAAGGGCAGCAGAGAAGAAACTTTATAAAATCTGGGCTCATATGTAACTTACCTAGGAATTTTAAACCACTTGCTTGGATTCTAGGGGTCTAGCACATATTAAAATATAGGGAAGTTAGCCTGATGGGAGTTATGGGTTCCTGCAAGTCTCTTTAAAAGCTCAAAAGTTTTGTCAAAAGTTAACCTGGGATCAGAGGCCCACAAATGCCCAGACCACATAGCAGCTGCTTCTCCTTCTGTTCCTTACTGGCCTCTGTGAGTGGTGGTGCTGTGAGAGTCCCTGCAGAAGTTCACATGATGAAGAAGAGGGTAATGTCACAGATGTTGTCACATAGTGACAGATGGCCATGAAGCAAGTTTTTCCATAAAGAAGTGGAGACATCCAAGGAATGTGCCTGCTTAAGAGACTTGCTGGAAGGCTGCAGCTCATCCCCATGGCACCTTCCTACACACAAGGCACTGTCCAAAGCAATAGAGCGGGCTTGTCTTCTGCACAGGTGAGACCCAAAGCAGCCCTGGAGTCTGTCAGCAGGGCTTGCAGCAGGGAGTCGAGTGGGTCTGTCTCCTCAGATGGCCTTTAAACCACGGCACTTGATACAGAATTTTTATAGTTCTGCAAAACCAAAGAAATTAGTGCTGTCTCTTGCTTTTCACAACCCTTAATCTGCTTTGATTTGTGTTAGCTCCTTAGACAGCTGTCTCCTCTGCTTGCCCACTCATACTATAACCACGTTAGGGTATAATTCCTAGAATGACACAGGTCACAGTGATAAACAGGCCTCTAGAAAGCACCTTACACCATAGGGCTTAGTCCTTTTGGCAGACAGGAACAGGTCATGGAACTGAAGCATGTATACACCAGGTTAACTACATCTGCTGCCAGGTCTATGAGGACAGAAGCGATTAAGTGACACCAGTACTGCTAAAGTGGTACAACATTTATGTTTAGACAAGGCTGTAGAACCCTCCAGCACCTGCTGCTTAAAGGGGCATCAGGACAAGAACAAGAAGAAAAACAGGAGTGGGTGAATTTCAGAGCTGTCACGTTAAAATGGCCTCGCTGCTGCAGCAGCTCTGTGCTGCAAGCTCACACAGCTCAGTGTGCTTGGGAAACAGCTGAACACCAGACAGAACAAAAACAAACAAAAAAAAGGAACTCACTCACCACCAGCAAGGTTTTCCCTGGTGTCCTCAGCTAAAATGTTAACCTGGATGTCTTTCAGGATAAATATCTCAAGAGTTATTTGTACACAATGCTGCAGTGTTTACCTTTTGATTACAGATCTTTACACTCTGTCCATTATTATTGAATGCCAGGATGAAAGGCAGCCTAAGGGCCTGAATGCAATGTTCTGTCACAAAGAAAATACAGCACAAGTAATGGCAGGCTCTGAAAGTAGAGATATATTAGGTTGGAAAGAAATATGAGCACAGTTATCAGCGTTTCTTTCATAGAGTGTTTGGCTTTTGTTTTAAGAGAAAGATTCATGTAGTTTTGCCTTGACAGTGACACGTAAAGCCTGGATTTGGATATAAATTGAGGACACTGGTAAAAAATCCTCATGATTAATTTCTGCCTCTTGCATTTGTGTCTGTACAAATAAAATGGGAATTACAGGGGTGCTATTCTACATGCCTTTCTCTCCAGAACCATAATGAACACTATACTGTGCTTTAAGCTATCTAGAACCCTGATTTTTAAACATCCTAATGAAGTTTAATTTGTGGTTATACTACTCATGTTTCAAAGTACCCATACAAATATCTATGATTTTTATTAATCTTCTCTTCTAGCACTGGAATATAGTTTACTCCTTAGTCTGCTGCTAGAGTCATACAACTTGTTTGCAATTTTTATTCTCATGTTCCAGCAGTCCAGATTTGGATTTTGAAAGGCCAAAGCCTGGGGCCATATTCAGAAAGCATTTTGATGTGTCACCTGATACAGATGATTCATATTTTCAGCGAGGTCACTTGTGAAGGCTAGACAGCAGCAGAGGTGTGCAAGCTTCTTTTTAAAATTGCATCATGATTACCAGATGGCAATCAGAACACTTTCTTCCACTGGCCATTTTTTGGCATGATTTTTAAAGAAAAACCTTTCCACAGCTACTTATTAGTGTAACTACACTGATTGGTTAGTGCAGATTACCTGCAAATCTTGAGTTTAAGGGGTTTTTTTGTTCTCTTTTACAGCATCTCAATGCTTGCTGCAATACTTCTAAGCATACCAAACCCTCTAAATACTCTTAAAACATTCTACCTGTTAGATTCACTTGAAAATCCTCCTGTCATAGGCCAGTTAGGCTAAAATACTACAGCACCCCCTGACTTCAAAGGACAAGAGAAAAACTGACCTCAAGTACATACAACTGCTTTACATTTAAGGGTAGGAAAGCAGACAGTAACAATTTTTCATACAATCTTGCATTAGATTTAATTCTTATTAATAAGAAATTAGAATCATTAACACTATTAAAATCAAATTACATTAGCAATTTTCTATCAAGTAATATATGAGTAGTTAAGTATTGATATTTGTTTTTCCTAACAGGATTCAAAAGTCTAATTAAAAGTCTCTCTTTTGTGGTTATAATGGAATGAATCTTTATGAAAAAACAAGACACTTCTAATAGTCAGAGATGGCATATTCCCTTAAATATCATACTTCACAACTACCTTCCTCTTCAGCACTTTAACCAGAACAGAAAATCAAATAAATTTGCTTGGTGCTGAAAGAGCACAACTCTGAGTCCCTTTCTCCTCTTCTCATTCCTCTCTCCAAGCCCAGTTGTTTTACAATTTGTAAGAGGTGAGTAATAAGGACAGGTGTAACAAAACCTTTTGACTCTTTAAAATAACACTAAGAGCAGGATTTTGCAACATTGATTAGTCATGTTTATGAAAGCTTTATTGTGAACAGAGTTGCAATGGAATAAATTATTCCTCTCAAGAAATTGAAACCAGAAAGAGCAAAAAAGCTGTTTGCCAGACAGCTGCCCCCCACAGTTTGTCAACACCCTGTGTTTCAGCACAGCTACTGTAGCAATATTTGGCTAGATTAGGCTGGTCTCAGTTCTATTTTCTAAGCGCAACTGGTAATAGATTGTAAGCTACAAACTTCCATTGCTACTGGAAGCTTCCCTGCTCTAGAGAAACACACACTACCTTCAACCCAGTTAACATTTCTGAGTGACACCTTACCCTGGCTTCTGTTGAGCATTGAACAACATCTGTGTAACAGAAATAACTGGTAAGATGGAGAGAGATGGCAGAGGTAAGAAAGCAAAAGTATCAGATATTCAAGACATTCGGGACCTCCCAGAACATCAAGAAGAAGATTAAGTAATTAAGTGACTACAGCGCACCAGTAAAATCAGCCATCCTTTAACAGCCTAGGACTTACATTCCACCTGTGGACTGAATCAGCAGTCATCATATCCTGAAAGAAGCCTGTCCTTCAGTTATGCCACTTGTTTTGCCACTGATCATATATGGCACTGAGTGTTGCTGCTTTATTCTTCAAAAATCAGAGCACTTTACCACAAATTGCAAATATAAAGTACTCCTCAGCGTGCTGGCTTTGCTTTTCCTTAACATGTACAAATCAATGACAGGTTAATGCTTAGTTAACATTTATTAAGAGCAACATGGTTTCAGAAAATTCAGACTAAAGGTGTCAATTAGATGACAGATCCTTCATGAAAGATGAAAGAACCTATGTGTTGGGCAGATACTCTTACGCTTTTGCTGTCAATGGTTTATTAGTTACAAGGTCCCAAGTGTCCAAGCTTAACAGGAATAAGAAAAGCAAATATGAACTAAAGGGTACTGCTGATCCTTTATTTCACAGAATCTCACTAACAATGAATGGAATCAAAATAGTCCAGAAATTACAGAGTCACACAGCCTTACAGTGACTACCACAAAATAACATAGCATAGAATGGTGTGGGTTGGAAGGGTCCTTAAAAGATAATCTCATTCCAAACCCCTGCCATAGGCAGGGACACCTTCCACTATCCCAGGCTGCTCAGAGCCTCGTCCAACCTGGCCTTGAACACTTCCAGGGATGGGGCAGCCACAGCTTCTCTGGGCACCCTGTGCCAGTGTCTCACTACCCTCACAGGGAAGAAGTACTTCCCAACATCCCATCTAAACCTACCCTCTGTCAGTTTGAAGCCATTCTCCTTTGTCCTGCCACTCCAAGCCATTGTCCCAAATCCATCTCCAGCTCTCTTGGAGCCCCTTCAGGCACTTGACGGGGCTCTAAGGTCTCCCTGGATCCTTCTCCAGGTGAACATCCCCAGCTTTCCCAGACTGGCTCCAGCTCTTGGAGCATCTTCATGGCCTCCTCTGCACTTGCTCCAGCAGCTCCCCATCCTTATGCTGTGGCCTCAGAGCTGGACACAGTGCTCCAGGTGGGGTCTCACCAGAGCAGAGTAGAGGGGTAGAACCCCCTCCCTTGACCTGCTGCCCACGCTGCTCCTGATGCCCAGGACACAGCTGGTTCTGGGCTGTGAGCTTTCACTGCCAGGGCAAGCTGAGGCTCTCCTCAACCCACACCCACAAATCTGCAAGTTCTCCTCCTCAGACAGGGCATCAGGGAGCGAGCAGTGTGAGGGAAGCCTGCTAAAAGCCTCTGGAAGGGCAGCCAATCTATACTCAAGGTCACTCTACAAATCAGAAACATCAATGTTGATTACAAATTAAATTCTCTACTGTCTTTTATGGTGGTGCAGACACAGACTGTGTGAAGTGTCTGACATCCTGTACATAATTACTACTAAATCCGAATGGGATAGAGTCATACCCACTTGAGCAGTGTACAAATTCTGGCTTCGTGACAGGACAGCAGAGAGTCGGGACACTTGACTCGGCAGAATCTTACACCCAAGGGTTTTCACACTTTTTCAATTTGTGGACTCTCAACAGTTTGCTAGCATAGGTGTAAACCCAGTGCAGCTGCCTGAAAATGCTCTGGCTTTACCTGTTTGTGCCCTGGAGATCAAACCCCACAGCACCAGACTGTCATTTTGCACAGCTATGAAGGGCTGCACAAACCACAAAAAGTCAGCAGGAACCCAGATATGCAAGTTTAATCTTATTTCAGCCTCGGAGAACAAAATTCAAATAAAAGCATGCTACAAACGACAGTCAATATCCAGAGTACAAATCCATCAAGCACAGAGTTTTAGAAGCTCCATGCTATCACCTTTCAATGAAGAACATCTTTGTACTGAGCCATACCTTTGTGTGGACTGACAAACAGATCTGACTCTTTCTCTTGCTTCCAGTAAGACTCACTAATCAGTACCTCCAGAACCATCTCCTAAATAAATATCACAAAATCTATGTTAGAAAAGACATAATGCGAAAATAATTTTTTCCCATCTTCTTTTTGTGTGTTCCAAACTCACTTTCTTTCACGGCAGAAGAAGTTATGATGATAATCATCCTAAACCTGCAAGAAGATTTCCATTACATAGATTTATTTTTCAGTATGTACAGAACTGAGCCTGACCTTGGTTTATCAATAACAGGAATATTAGGAATACCTTTTGGTGTAGGAGATCTGTTCTTTTGTAATCATTACCCATCAGTAGAAAAAAATATCCCTAAGCAATAGAAATAAATCAATACATTGGACTGCCAAATTTTTTAAAACGGGAGAAAACCAGATCTTTTTGCAAAAACAGGGACAGTAAATTCTTTTACAAAAAGGTATTACCAGAAGCTCTTCTGCATCTCAATCAAACGGCTGCAAGCTGCAGCCTTGAATTTCAATTGGTAAGATGTCATACAATTAATATGATTCTATTTATGTAGTCTAATCAAAGTATAAGATAACAGGAAAAACAAATGTAACATACTGTGTGTCTTCAGTTTCAACCTGTGATGCACTGAAAGAGACCATCAGCATTTCAGTACCAAATTCGCATTAATTTCCCTGCATCTGCAAGTGTTCCCTTCTTTCTCAATACCACCATGCCATCCTGAGCCAGAGGCAGCTCTTATCTCTGAGGTGTTTACAGAAACTGCCAAGAATACATTTTTTCCCCTCTGGAATGCACCAGATATATCAGGTGTCAGATTTTTCTGGCAAAGTTTCCCCAAGGGTAGAACATAAAATCTTCTTTGTTATATGTCACTCATCTCATATTTGACTACCCCCTTCCCCTGCTCCTCCATTATTCTTTGTGCAAAAAAAAAAAGCCAAAAAATACCTACTGGAAGAACAATGTTTGCTCCTGATCACACTCTGACGTCTTCACTTTGTGTCTCTGCATCTTCTACAGACACAAAAACCTTCAATGCTTCCCTGATCACCACATGCACCTGACTAAAATCTCAGCACACAGGCTGTGATCCCGTTCTTTGTTGCAGTTTTGTTTCATTGCAGAGACAATGGATTTCTGTCCATCTGGATTACTGAAAGCTACAGAGAACAAGGGGAACATTCTGCAGGGAACAATGGTGCTTTGGTAAAAAAAAGAGAGGCATTAAGATGACTAATAACTCTTTTCTATACCCTATAATGCAGAAGCGTAGTTACTTTTCTTAAATAGCTCCCTTTCTTAAGAAGCCTGTTCTTGGCATAATAGAGCTCTGCTATTAGCTACCCAGTTCTGATTTTCTGATATGTCACCACATCAGGAGATAAAAAAACAACAGCCACATAACAGTGAACTGACAAGGAGACATATTTCTGAACATAAAAGGAACACATTTATGTATTCTGATCTTATATATACAACTTATTTGTGTTTTAAACTGGGATTTGCCTCAGAAAACAGAAAAAAAACCCAAAAACAAATGGAAATCTTAAAATAAGGACAGATCTAAAAATATTGAGAGAATGACAATTTACTACGTTTTTCTCAGTACAGCACCATATTCATAGAAACTATTTATTGCTCCCAATCTTGTCTATTTTTCCCCCCTAATCATTTTATTACACCAATTGATTTATTTTACTGTACTAGATGAGGTACCATGTGTCCCTACAGTCCTTTGCAAGGTGAGACACAAGTGAACATGTTAAAGCCTCAGAAGAGAAGCTGGTTTGCTGCACCAGCTGCTAAAACCAGTTGCTGGTTTGACGGAAGAATTGTCCATAAAAACAACATCCCCCAAATGGAGCCATTTCTTCAGCTCCAAGACCCTCAGATCGAGCACAAAAGACAGTCAATGCTTCCTGCAAATTAATTTCATTAATTCATCAGATGGCTCGCAGACTGGCATTACAAAAATTCATCACCATTTACCAGAGCTGGATCTGTCTCTGTGAGAATTCAGTCACCACCAGCACTGTGCTCAGTATGGGGCTGCTAACACAGAACATTAACAGAGCGTGGGTAATGGTCTGTACCACTGCACAGGCTGAATTCCATCCTTTTAACTGCATGACAGGTCATTTGGTACTGCTTCTGCTCCCCCTTTGCATGAGAATAACTGTGTAAGCTCTCAGATCAAAACTGTGCCTGTTTGAACATGCACACCAACAACATCTTCCTTCTCTGAACCTCCCAAACAATATACAGAAAGAATTGTTAGATAATGCAATAACATACTCCAGTAGTAGCTTCTATAGAATTATTTATATAATATTTTCCCATAATTTAATCTGATCTGTCTGTGTCTGACTTTGCAGCTCAGCTCAAAAGTTCATCCATTCTTAGTGGCTTAGTCAAATTAATTTTCATCCTACATGTGAAATTAAGACCACGAAGGCCATTGTGCTGTGAGACATAATACCCTTTTACATCCAGTACAGTTGTTACTCCTGCAGAGTACAACATATGTATACGACAAGCATGTAGAATGTTAAATGACACATGAATGAATAATTCTCCCTCTACACTTAATTAATTAATCAATTTTCAAGCATATAAGTAAATGTTAATAGCAAAGGTTTAATGCCAGTGCATAATAAATAAACTTAAATATCACTGGCATATATTTTGAAACATCAAAGGAAGGAAAGGAAAAAGGAATTGTGAAAGTGAACAGTTTAAAAGAAAATGAAGTTTAGGTGACCTAATTAAAGGCTTTTCCTCAGCTACAAAAAGACATCAAAGTGCTGCTTCTGAAGTTCTTTTGCCAAACCAACAGCCTCAAATTAAAAGACTGCATTAATTTCAAGGAGTGAGTCAGAGAACTACTACTGTAAGAGCCTTCAGTCCCTCTGTGTTGCCACAGAAACAGAACATTATGGCTAGTTTATAATCCAAGTGCCCCATTTATATAAGAGAATTTATTTTTCATTTTCACCTTTTCATTTACTCTTCCAGATATATAAGAAAGCCCCTCAGAAATTAATGATGCTTCTCCCATGAATGACAGCTGAAGTTTGGATGTCAAACAATGCTGGGTTTACGCTGTTTTTGCCTAATGCCTTTCTGCAGGAGCAACAGTGTATTTGCATAGCAGAACAGCCAGACTGGTGAGCCTCTCGCAAAGCTGGGCTCAGGTCGTCTGAACCAAAGCCAGGATCCAGAGAGTGACCAGACCTCCCAGCAGCAATGTGCACAAGGGAGGAAATGCTCCCACTGCAGGAAACATCCTTCTGGCAAGCCCAGATGTCATCAGGAATATTTAGGGGATGCTTTGGGCTGTCACCCACGTTTGAGGCACACTGGGTGCAGTTCAGAGCACACCTCTGCCCCACCCATTGCTTCTGCCAGTGAGATGACTTTTGCCACTGGTGTTTGCTGATTTTACTGGCACGATGTTGAACTTGGCATAATCCAGCTTCGAACATAAACAGAGGAAAATGGGGATAGATGGGCTGGTGAAACTCCACCCAAATAGTTCCTTTCAGGACAAAATTGACATAAGCTTTCATTCACTCATCCTGTGTACACTTTGCTACAAAGGACACAAACCATAAATTCTACACAAATTCAATATATATACGCTATGCTCAAAATACAAGTTAATCAGGTTGAGTGCTACCTTCTTGGAAACAACTAGCAACATGTCTTGTTTCTATGGCTTTTAATGAATATTCTAAATTGAAGAAATGCATAAACATAAGGGTAATTTACATTGCTAAAGTTAATCAGTTTTCTTATACATTTTATGCATCTGCATGATTTTTCATCTGTATTGCATAAATGCATCTTCTCATTTTTAATATGCATATGTACATCCAAACACTCTACTTGTGCCTATTTGCTTTTACAAATTTCTAGAACCACGCCTGTCTCAAGATTTAAGAAGCCTGTGGTTTACAGGAAAAATTATCAGCAGAAGGTTGTAAAATAGTTACAGATTCAAGGAGGCATTTAACTTAGATGTGAACTTGCCTTTTTGTAACTCAGTTTTTCTATCAGTAAAATGCTAATAGAAGAATCTCCTTCAGAAGCTCGCATATCAGCAAATGTCCAATACAAAGGACAACTCCATTAAAGAAATGGTTTTGTACATACAAATGTTGGGTAAGAAATTTGACAAGGGTACAGCAAATCTTCACTGATTAGCATTTGCAAAGGTCCCTGAGATGCAGAGATGAAAGGTCTTCACTATGAAACAAAATGTGTCTTTGTTATTAACATCATTCTACATTTACAGGCTTTCCCAGTCCACCCTAAGTAGATACTAATGAACCTTCACACATTTCTCTAGTTCATTCCAGCACAAAATCAAGGTCTTGGCAGGGTCAAGAGAATTAGGTACCTAACAAAACAACGTATGGTTGTTTTCTCAAAAGGGTTGACCTTTACCTGATTTTGTTTAAACCACTATACATCCAAGTCAAGTTCCCATCACTTTACATGGGTAGAACTTGAAGCAGTAAAAACTTCACCTTTTAATATGCAACATTTCATTATTTACAAACCAACAAAAGAGGTTTCATAATATAATTTGGAAACTGAAGCACACCAGCTAGTTGAAGGGACTTTCAGATCAGTGAAGCTGCTATTAAAGTGCCATCAAAGCATTTTTGACTCCATAGAATTAATCATGAAATCTGTTCCTGCCAGCTCACTTATCATATCCGAAATATTAATTTTGAGCAAAATTAAATTGGACACCTACCGACAGCAACATTTTGCCCTTCAGAACTCCCCTTCACATTGATTTATTAACGGCTGCCAGAACAGTGTACCAGAGCAATTTATTACTACTTTCTCGATGTTTCCCTGTGCTTACAAATAGTTCTCCAGACTGAAAGGTGCTACCTGACAGCATTCTGACAAAGGTGCATTTTTCAATTTGCATAATGTTCTTCAGATTTATTAGGATGTAAGGAAAGGTATTTCTTTTCATTATCAATGGGAATGGGTGATTCACAGAGAGGAGATTCTGTGTTGAGTTGCTTTCCGACAAAGCAGACCCAGCATTCCCATTAGTACTTGATGTGATTTTAGACAGAAGAGTCAGCAAATTCTTTTGTTTTATTCATCAGCATCACTTCCATTGCTTGCAAGACAGCCAAAGGAATTTGTACTGAGCAGTAGGTAGAAGTAGGTGTGAAGATGCAGCATTAGCCTAAAGAGAGATAAGGACATAAACACACACATGCCTTCCAGCTTTTTGAAAAATATCATGTCAGAAAGGCACTTTTCATTGGGTGAAAAGCAAATAAACACCCACCAAAGTTCCACTCTGACCAAACTGAAGTTTCTTTCCTCTGCAGCTAGACGCCTTGGGATAGACCCACATAAAACATGAGAGTTTGGCATGGGGTGTTTTAATTTGACACCATACAAGTACAGCAAATAGAAGGGAAACTTCAGGCTTTGGTATGCCTGGACTGTGTTTGAGTTACTACATCAAGTGGTGAGCCTGATCCAAATCCCTAACTTTCAAGTGGGGTCTTCAATCTTTGAAGTATTCAGTGTCTGGCAGAAGATTCTAATTAAGTGGCTTTTAATTCCTTTCTGTAGAACTATTCCATCATTCCTCTTTCTTCCATTTCTGTGGCTGCACAAAGCAGAAGCAGTCCCACTGTTAGAGATACTAGTTTATTAACTTACTGCCTAAGAGAAAGACAATTCATAAATACCATGGCTGCTGTCTGTTAATATTCCTGGCTCCAATCTAACTCTTCAATCTATGTGCTTATTTTTAAGCATGAATAGTCCCATTACTGACAATTGGGCTGCCTGTGTTCTTAAGTAAAACAGGTGTTTAAGCACTTTGCTGCATCAGAGCCTATAAATGCACATCTGCCATCTTCTCTGGCTCCATTAAAGGTTCCTTCCTAATCATTATACATTTATCCAGGAATTCCTCTAGTTTATACATGCATACACCCATTCAGACTTTGCAACAGGCTACTTGACACATTTAAAAGCAGTTGTGTTTGTAATCAGAGGCAAAACTGTCTAGCAACATAAATTTGAATATATATGTTGAGAGAACACATGTAGCTGAAGGTATAATGGGGAGAAGAATGCATGGTTGGACATTAGTGGAAGGGAAGTTTCCAGTAATTGACTGGAAGGCAAAACAAGTTAAACATGCACAGCACCAATTAAGACACTCCAGATGGGGCTAGAAAAAAATGTCACCAGCATGTAGCAGAAAGCAGTCTTTTAAAACATGAACATTGAAAGTAAAAAACTGTTATTGCTCTTGTCAACTCTAAAAATTCATTAAATACAAAAACTCCTGTCCTTTCTAGAACCACCTATGGAAAACCTGCTGCTTGCACTTATTTGCATCATTGTATGTAGTCGAGGCCAACATTTCCAATTCTGTATGAAAATGGAACTCCTTTTTAATAAAAGATAAAAATTCTCTTTTGTCCCCTGCCATCATGCTCCTGGGTATATATGCAGCATGCTTTTATACTCTCCTCTGATTGTCATTAAGTGGTAAAGATCCCTCTTGGGAATATTTAACATGGTTTTTTGCCAGTCTTGGACAGCCTACCAAGAGCCAACTTCCTCATAGCCAAGCTGCCTCTCTCACAGTGGGCAGTTTGGTATTTCGTAGCTTGAGCTGCTTGACATTGTCCTTGACCTCTCAAAGAAAGATTAAGGAACACAGGTAACACCCCCAAAGTCACATACTGATGTGCCAAAGGTTACAATTCTGCCCAGAAAGTGCTGATGTGTAAAAGTGACGATGGCAGGAAAAGGGCTGGCACAAACCAATCTCTGGGATTTCCCCATCTGCTCCTGAACGTGGCAGACAGAAATCAGGCTTCTAGTAGAGGAAAAGACTGAATTAAAGTATGTATTTCTTAAAACCTGCTCCAAAGCCTCATGGATTATCTTAGTTTTACAACGGAGCTCTCTTTTCCAGTCTTCTGATTTGTCTTTTCGAAAGCTATTTCCTATTAAAGATTTCAAAGTTTAGCCTTCGGAGTACTTTCTGCTGTAATCATATTGTCAACAACAACGCTAATTTTGTAGACTTCACCAAGATCAGTTACTTTAAGACTTGCTATTCTTTCAGGAAAAAAAGACATGTCACAATAAAAGCAGAGCAAATGTCATGATGGTACAGAAGGGCAAAGGCTTTAGACCATCGCACTGCACTCAGTATTAGGAACAGGACGGGGCCCTGTCTGGTTTACCCTCCTACCAATTCCAGAATTCATGCCATGTTGTACTCCATGCTCCATTTCAAAAATTATTAAACCCACTTCCACCCCCAAGTTATTTATAACATGTAGAATAATTTAGTCATTGCTCTGATAAATATTGTTTGATTTCTTTTTACTTTTTGTTTCATAGCACCCATTATTCCTACTCATAGTTTAAGCAAGCTGTCATGTTTTCTAAACCGAGTTATCCTTCAGTGTTCTCTGACATTTATTACATAGATATTTTATCATCATTTCAGCAAATTATTTATTCAGTTTACTGCTTTTTTCTATATCAGCCTTTCTAGTTCTTTAATCAACAATTTTTGCTGAAGTTTTCTCTTCTACCTTCGCTTTTGGTAACTGATGTCAACTTTTGATGTGCATTAAGATATCAGTATTGCCAAAGTAGTACTTAGAACTTAAGACTCAAATATATCAAGATAAGGTTAAAAACACAATGCTTTTAAAAAAATATTTGAATTTCCATAAGACACTCAAAGATCACAAATGCCTTAAACACTGCTTAAGATCACCAGAGGACTTTGCCCACTGTAGCAAACAGTGCAAAGAAGCAACTGCTTGTCTGTGACCACCAAACTGCCCCACCCCTGAGAACAGGACATTCACATTCCCAGGTAGGCCAAGGGCATTCATCCCTTCTGAGGGAGCAAAACAGGCTCAGCTATGACATGAGAGGCAGCTGTCATGTCTTAGAAAGTGTCATAAACCACCAAGGGCCCCCAAAACACCCCCAGACTCAGCCTCCACCTAAGGCCTGCACATGACCCACAGTGTTTCAACAGATCCAGAGTGCTGTAAAAGACAGTGTAAAACTTCTCCCAGGGGGGATGCCTGAGCATTCCCAGGTACACCTGAACATATAATAACCCATTGAACTCTATGTTTTGTGGGACCCCCACGACTGAGAAGCCCAGAAGAAGATGACCAACAGGACACCATCTGGAACCATGAGTAGTGATATCTTTCTACTAAATCTGTCTCCCTCTAACTCTTTCTCCCCTACTTCCTGCTTTTTTTCTATTTATTTCTATCTCCACCTCACATTTATTGTTAAATAAAATCTGTACTACTGACTTTGGCCTCATTTGCACCTTAATTCAGGCAGAGGCATCTCTCTAATATAATCAACGGTTTCTTTNGTATTTCGTAGCTTGAGCTGCTTGACATTGTCCTTGACCTCTCAAAGAAAGATTAAGGAACACAGGTAACACCCCCAAAGTCACATACTGATGTGCCAAAGGTTACAATTCTGCCCAGAAAGTGCTGATGTGTAAAAGTGACGATGGCAGGAAAAGGGCTGGCACAAACCAATCTCTGGGATTTCCCCATCTGCTCCTGAACGTGGCAGACAGAAATCAGGCTTCTAGTAGAGGAAAAGACTGAATTAAAGTATGTATTTCTTAAAACCTGCTCCAAAGCCTCATGGATTATCTTAGTTTTACAACGGAGCTCTCTTTTCCAGTCTTCTGATTTGTCTTTTCGAAAGCTATTTCCTATTAAAGATTTCAAAGTTTAGCCTTCGGAGTACTTTCTGCTGTAATCATATTGTCAACAACAACGCTAATTTTGTAGACTTCACCAAGATCAGTTACTTTAAGACTTGCTATTCTTTCAGGAAAAAAAGACATGTCACAATAAAAGCAGAGCAAATGTCATGATGGTACAGAAGGGCAAAGGCTTTAGACCATCGCACTGCACTCAGTATTAGGAACAGGACGGGGCCCTGTCTGGTTTACCCTCCTACCAATTCCAGAATTCATGCCATGTTGTACTCCATGCTCCATTTCAAAAATTATTAAACCCACTTCCACCCCCAAGTTATTTATAACATGTAGAATAATTTAGTCATTGCTCTGATAAATATTGTTTGATTTCTTTTTACTTTTTGTTTCATAGCACCCATTATTCCTACTCATAGTTTAAGCAAGCTGTCATGTTTTCTAAACCGAGTTATCCTTCAGTGTTCTCTGACATTTATTACATAGATATTTTATCATCATTTCAGCAAATTATTTATTCAGTTTACTGCTTTTTTCTATATCAGCCTTTCTAGTTCTTTAATCAACAATTTTTGCTGAAGTTTTCTCTTCTACCTTCGCTTTTGGTAACTGATGTCAACTTTTGATGTGCATTAAGATATCAGTATTGCCAAAGTAGTACTTAGAACTTAAGACTCAAATATATCAAGATAAGGTTAAAAACACAATGCTTTTAAAAAAATATTTGAATTTCCATAAGACACTCAAAGATCACAAATGCCTTAAACACTGCTTAAGATCACCAGAGGACTTTGCCCACTGTAGCAAACAGTGCAAAGAAGCAACTGCTTGTCTGTGACCACCAAACTGCCCCACCCCTGAGAACAGGACATTCACATTCCCAGGTAGGCCAAGGGCATTCATCCCTTCTGAGGGAGCAAAACAGGCTCAGCTATGACATGAGAGGCAGCTGTCATGTCTTAGAAAGTGTCATAAACCACCAAGGGCCCCCAAAACACCCCCAGACTCAGCCTCCACCTAAGGCCTGCACATGACCCACAGTGTTTCAACAGATCCAGAGTGCTGTAAAAGACAGTGTAAAACTTCTCCCAGGGAGGATGCCTGAGCATTCCCAGGTACACCTGAACATATAATAACCCATTGAACTCTATGTTTTGTGGGACCCCCACGACTGAGAAGCCCAGAAGAAGATGACCAACAGGACACCATCTGGAACCATGAGTAGTGATATCTTTCTACTAAATCTGTCTCCCTCTAACTCTTTCTCCCCTACTTCCTGCTTTTTTTCTATTTATTTCTATCTCCACCTCACATTTATTGTTAAATAAAATCTGTACTACTGACTTTGGCCTCATTTGCACCTTAATTCAGGCAGAGGCATCTCTCTAATATAATCAACGGTTTCTTTTTACTTGTCTTATGAGGTAATTCTTTTACTTATTTAAATGCCAGAAGCTAAAGCTCATTGAAAATAAAAAACGAGACTCTTATAATAGCATCAAGAACATAGGAGCTTTCAAAAAAGAAGATACTAATGATTTTGAATTTCTTTTGCCAAATCCACAGCAAGTCAAAGCAAGTGTACGAATTCAGTCTTCACCATTATTCTACGCCTAGTTTAATACATAATAGTCCTGTAACTATTCCTTGACAATCCCTTCCCCATTATTTCACACATATTTCACATTGTAAAACCATACTGTTTCCACTATCTCATCTCCTTCGTGTTGAAGTATTGCTCTCTTATTACATTAAACATTAGTTTCTCCATTTGCATACTTTCTAGATGACATTATTTATTATTTTCTGTCCTATTTCTAACTGCAGGACCTTTAAGTTATCATCCAATCTCACAGCTCTTCCAAAATGTAATACAACCTGTGAATTTGCCATGCTGCTTACAGTACCTTCTGAATTATTAAGGTGTTAAATAAAAGCAGGTGCACCAATAAACTCAGAAATATCTCCCTATTACTCAGTGCATCTATTTACCAACTTTTGTGACAGATAGTACTCATTTCTAAGATAATTTAAACTATTTTTTCACAAGTACACTACAGCAACCTATGAGATTAAGTTCTTCTCCTGGATGTTACTATGCAAATACAAAACATAAAACCAATGTAGTCTATGGGGGATCCGTTTTGACACAGATTTCTCGACTAACCATTGCTGTTGATCTTCTCTGCACTACTAGACCCATACAAATTTCATAGATAGAAGACCTATAATGACACTACGAAATCTGTTTTTTCCTTAATAGATCCAAAATACATATTGCTCACAAACACATTTATACACTACGTTGATCAAATTTATCAGAAAAATATTACCATATGCATATGTTAACAAGACACAAATTAAGAGCTTATGATCCAAAGCATACCACTGTCAGAAATAGTGAAAGAATACAGTAACCATGGGGGGACTAAAATAAGCCCAAATGATCTCTTTTCAATGTCTTAAAGAATGAATGAAGGATGAGGAAAGACTCCAATTTAGCACAAAAAATGCCTTCATCCTGAGGTAGGAAGAAAATAAGTATTCTACACTGCCTAGTCCCTCTTCCCTTCCTTGAGTAAAGCTTTTTGTGCTTTGGTCCCTCACACATCCATCAAAATTAAAAATAATCAAGCCAGGATCTGTCACTGAGAAAGAGTCTTCTCCTTCCTTCATTACAATCAAGCAACTGCTCGCCTCCCTGCCTTAATGGACTCTGCTGCCTTCGACACCGGTGGAAAAAGCCCTGCCTATCTTGTTTCAATCTTCTGTAAGTTCCTGGCTTCAATTTACTCACAGGGATGAATCTGACTCACAATCCCCCTCCCCCAATTCTTATCTATTTATCTTCCTTAAGAGAGAGAATTTTTACTAGAGAACCGATCCTTCGGCCTGAGTTGAGCAGTCCAACAGTGACATCCAATGGCTGCCTACATTAGGCTCCAAAGAGCTTTCCTGACTTGGCAGTGGCCTGCCCTACCTTGGTAAAGAAAACTGATGATGACTTAATATTAGCTGCCCTCAGAGCATTGTATCCACTTACTTCCACATTAAAACTACCTGGGCAGTTTCCTCCATGTTTCCAAAGCACCAGGAATTGTCTTCAGATGCAGCCTTAGACTCAGACTTACTGAGCTCTCCTTGCACTGTATGTTAACAAGCAGACTCAGGAAGAGACACGTGTGTAGGTGTTCTTATCATTCCTCATTTATGGCTGCAAGGGAGGTACATGTGAGGCTTTTTTTGTGGTGAACACAGCTCTCAGGAGTCTGCTGCATTTTTTCCTATATCAAACAGGTAACTGGAGCCTAATAGAAACACTGGAAGGGGGTGTGTGTGTGCGTACAGCAGTGTTCTGTATGCAAAGGGAGTGGAAAGGTTATGAGAAGTGTTAAATACAAAATTGCTATATAGTTCAAAGGGATCCAAAATCTACATTCCTCAGAGACCATTCCAAGGCTAAGTGAGCAAACTAAGCCTGAGCTTTTCATCGCCTCAAGTCTGAGCTCTAGATTTGTCTTAATACCTGAAGTGAGGAATAGCTTCTATAGTTTGATGGCAATGGATTTAATTATGCAAATTTTATTATGCTTATCTAATGCTGCTTTGCAATACAAGGACTAAACAACTTTTATCATCCTTTCCCTTGCACTAAGAGCACCCTATTATGATGCTCCCCAGGGTGGCTGGGGACCTCCATTGGCCCTACTGTGTACAAAAGCTCTCGTATTTTCTCTCTACAGACATAAATTTTTCAGTCTTAACCGGACAGTTTGGTAACTTAAGTACCAAAATCTTCCTCAACACAAGATAAACCTGACACAACGGCCAAACAGGAGCAGCCCAAATACACTATACTACGCACGATCAGAAGGAATGCTCAACACAAAGCTGTATGACAAAAGAACCAGTGACTATCCTGATCCAGTATTCTGTATTTGCAGGCAATCATCCAATAAATTTTTAATTCAAAATATTTACTTCACATGCTCCCTAAAGCCCTTCACAAACTAAGCAAGTCTTGAGACCAAAAGGCCACAAGTCATAGGTACATTGGCTCACAGGTGGAGTCAAGGTGCAGCTCCATTCTTTGTTGTTAAAGCTCTGTTTGTACATGAAGTACTAAAATATGTGGCACCTTCTACTCCATCCATTTCTATCAGAAAAAATGTTAGTTGGATAAAGCTTTGTTATTAAGTAATACAGTAAGTAGCCGATATTTTTTAAAGCCTGAAATATCTACAACTGTGTTCTCTTTGCAACTTGTGCCTATTGTGTTTGTAAGGAAAAGTCATCATAAGGAACTGCCACTCTTCCCATAGACTGTTAAGAGGACTGCAAGCCATGTGTAACTATCCATTTTTAGTCTAAAGGCTCTCCTTTTTGTGCAGAATGCTTCCCAATTTACACAGACACAGTCCTTTCAAACTAAAAAAAACAAAATCCAACCTGAAGCGAAGCAATTTTGCCATTTTCCTTTTTTCATCCTTTTTGTGTTATTTGTCTACTTTATTCTGTTTTTTCCACTAATTAATCTTATTTTGCCCGCGTCTTATTGTCATTTTGTTGAAACTATTTAAAGTGCCTCAAGCTGCTAAACAGCTGGCAAAATATACAAACATTTAAGACTTTAGTCTGAATATTAAATCATGGTTTCCAGGAGAGAACAATGTTGTCCTTTCTGATTTAATACCTTCTTTTGAACTGTATGTCATTTTTGCTTCCAAATTAATCTGAGCATGGAAAACAGGTTGAATATATTTTTATTAGAAGACACTCCAAATATTTAGACAGTCATTTTAATCATGTTGTGGCAAAATTATTATGCTTGTCAGTCTGAAAACATACAATTTCTATATTTCCCTTACATTAACTCTCTTTAACAAAGGATTATTAAAATCTTAAATGCTATTTACTCTTCTTTTCCCCTCCCTCTCTGGCATGCATACTTAAAAGAAGCCCAAATAAAATATTTGGGCTGCATTAAGAAACATCTGAATTGCAGTTACAATTCTAGTGTAGTCACAAGCTTGTCATTAAAATGCATAGCACAGTGCTAGTGCAGCTGTATGCAGCTTTTATTATTCAGACTGCTAAATAGATGAAACATATTTTAATTCAATGTAAACTGTGCAACTAGAAACACAAGAGTTTGAGACTTTTTTATTTCCTCAGGAGAAGCCCAGATCCTTGAGCTCAATAACTTCTCTTGGCCAAGGGCCAATCTAGATTTATTGCAATAGTCCCTGTACTGCCTCTCCAGACACACATTTTGTAATACATGAAGAAGCTGGTGGGAAAAGCCAGGTTTCAGCCTCCACCACCTCTTTTTATTAACATGTACCTGTTAATACTTTCAGGCTCTAACTCCATATTCCCTAGGCAGGATACAGGCAGCCACCCTCAAACTGGGAATCAGCTCTGACACCACAGGAGTCAGCTTACACAGGGGTGCACCAGAGCCCACGGCAACACTGCTGAGTTAGAGAACAAAAACGTCCCCAACTCTGCAGCTTTAGATCCATGCCACACCTTTTATTAGCATCCTGAGGAGTTCATGAAAGCTTAAACACCCTCCTGCAAAGATTGAGTCAATCTCTATCCTGACCAAGTTCTAGCTGACCAGTGCACAAACAAGCTTTGATACAAACCTCATGTCTCAAGCATTAATCTGTATTACTAGCTGCTAAACATCAATTATTTATAATCACAGCCTGTGTAATCATCCTTAATTTTTATTTTGAATTTAATATATCAGGACAAAAATAAAGCAGAAGAAAAGACCCAAAGCTCACACCCAAATCTACGGGAGTAAGTTGATGAAATAACAAGGAAGAATCATAGAGGTACAGTAGAAGACCACACAGAAGAGACAGCAGCAGACAAAGAGTTTGGCAGCTATATCCCTCTTTAAGTCAGTGTTTTGTGCTGGTGCGGCCAAAATCCAGCAACACATCTTCTGAGAGAAAACCAGGCCACAACTACTTTTCTCCTCACTAGGTTCGGGGGAAAAAAAAGAAATTTTCTTCAAAGGAAAGTGAAAGAGCTAAAAGCTATTTATTTAACATACACACAAGAAAAAAGGATAATAATACTAAACAATGAAATCTCTCACTGCAGAGAGAAACCTGGGAAGACTTCAGAGTCCCTTTGTAGGTGTGGTGTCTCTCCTTCTTGGAGCTGGGTGAGGGCCTACCTCTTCGGGCCTCGGGGAAAACTTTCCCGATGTGTTTCGATGTTGTTGAAACAGTCCAGGAGAGAAGAAGGGAAAAAACTAAAGTCTCAGGAAACAAAGCTCAGCTTTCTGTTTCACACCAGAGAGAGGGGCAAGGAAAAAACTGGCCGAAGAAGTCAGCCGGATGCTTTCCCCGTGCTACCGCAGCCAGAGCACGCAGAGGAGTGAATCTCCGTGTCCTTGAGACACTGCTTTGAAAATTTTGCTTGGTCTTCTTGTTTTTTTCTTTTTTCCCTTTCAAGCTTAGTTTAAAGACACAGAAAAGGCACAAAATTAATTGTCTGGCATAAAGCCGTGATAGGGGATATACATGATGGAGTCACCCCAAGACAGTCAGTTGTGCAGCAGAAATGCAACAGAAGAAAATAGTGCAGGCTCTAAACGACTGCGCAGAGTCCATAAGCCAGATGAGCCATGAGTGTGAGAATTAAAGGATATAACCCTAAAAGGAAGCAAGTCCTTTGCCAGATTTCAGCCCTCTGTAAGCTGAGCAACAAGGACTTTTCTGGCCCATTGTGTGCCCTTCTATTGAGGTGGCAGCAGAGTCTCATTATCTCTGTGGGCTGTAAAAGTGCCTCTAATTAGCTAGTCACCAATGCTCTACCAGAGGGTATTTTGGAGTAGATATATTCTAATTGTCTCTGTTGGGTGTCTACAGCAATTCCATAGAAAACAACCTTCACACAGGGTATGCTCAGCTTGGAGGCATTCCTGCCTGCTCTTTCACTCATTCACAGCACTTTAAGCCTGGATGCCACATAAAGCTGAGATGGACGTGCTACGATTAAAGACAGAATAAAAATGAAATGAACCAATAGTCCGAGGTTAAAAATTGGAAGTAGCAACAGTTAATTAGTTCCATAGTTGAAAAGAGAGAAGCCACGGTGCTTCTGCTCAAGAGGCTAGTGCTGCTATTAGAATATGCTGCTATTAGAATGTTCCAGGAATGGATTTCTACATTTCTATTATTTAAAAAATAACATGTATTTTATTATTGATTTCCAATAGCTAAAGTTTCTGTATTTCTCAGTCTTCCTATAGCAATCTGTTGCTCCTCACTCTTGATGTCTACAAGGACAGTCAATACCTACTTCTCCCATACCACAAAAGAGGGCTCTGTAATGCAAGTAAAAGAGAATATTCATTAGCTATGACAGAAAATTATTTGACTCCCAGTCTTCATCCTCTTTTCCTCTACTCTCCAAAGCAGCCATAAACATTCAATTGACTTTTATCCCTTCCTTGTAATATTGGTGATGCAGATGCGCACTTAAACATAACAAGCTTTCACTCTGTCACCTAGATCCAAAGGTGTTTTCCTGTATCCCACACCTACAGGGCTAAGGGAATCCATAAATGTCTTACTATATATATATATATATATATCTACTTATGGAGAAAGACAAAAAATGGTTACTTATAAAAGCCCTTATGCCACCCTATTTTCAGAATTTGTCATTTCCAAGGATCCTAGTGATAGGTTCCTGGGTAACATCTTTTGAAATGCAAATTATTTCAAGTGATCCACACATTTGGAGTAAAAAATAAAATAAAATTAAAAAAAAAAAAAAAAGTTAAACAAAAAGTCACATATATGTATAATACGACATGTAAGTTACTCAGATTCCAGACATTTCACTTCAAATATGTTATTGTCTGCCTGCTGACAGCATTACTAGTGCATCTGAGAAGAGTTATCATCTTTGTCTTTTTTGTTGTTTTTAAAGCAGACAGTGCTTCTCCAAGCACTGGCACTGGACCTCACTGGCCACCAGGCAAACTCCAGTCTAGACCAGTTTGGGCAACAGCAGTTTTGGTCCCATGACAGATTCATTTGCAACACCATCAGTCTGAGCTAACTGGCTCCCAGGCAGATATCAGCCACTTGTAGCACTAGGAAGTTTTCACTCTGGTGGAAGACTTTTTTAAGTCTGCTTCATCATTCCTCTGTCCTATAATTATCACTCAAATTTTTAGATAGGAGCAAAAGATCACTGCATAATGCTGTCACACTAGAGGTTCAACATGCACCAGTAACCTCTGTGTGTTTGTATTAATCTTGGCTACATATACGTGTCACATACAGGAATACTCCTATTTATAGCAAGATATTCCCAAAAGCGTTCTCATTTTCCACGCAATTAACTTTTTTTTTTTGTTGATTGTTTATGAGAATATTTAATCCACTTTCTTTAAGTTTGAAGGTTATTGGAGTTGCCATTCACTCACATTTCACAGGCTCATGCATGACTTACACTTTGATCACGAATGCAAATCAGCAGCATATTTTCAGGAATTTATTGCTTTTAATCAAGAATTAGACTTTCATGTCTGGAGATTTATCTAGATACTTCATCACTTAAGTAAGGACACATCTTCATGAAAAATCACGGGATGCCGACAACACCACTTGAAAAGTTACTATTTCATGTGAACATGATGTTCTTCCATCCCTTCCCTAAATAAGATGCCTGTATGTCTAACAATAAGAATGTTTTTCAAAAATAGCACACAAAACAATGTCTAAGCTCCCTTCACCTCTGTTTTGGTTCACTGAATAAATTACTTAATATAAAGCATACACATAACTGAGTCTTCTCTGCCTTTTACTCCTTTTAATCTTGCTGATATGTTATTTATGTTCTGTTCAATAAATAAAATCAAGATTAGAAAGCTGAGCTGCCTGAGGGCAGTCTTTGCTAACAAAGATTTTCAAGCGTACAGCTTGTTTTCAACTTCTAACAACATCCAGAGTGATACTTTGTTCTATAAGCTACCCATGTGATGTGTGCGCCTAATCAGTGAAACTCCCAAAAATTAATGACATTTTCTCTATGTACCTGCCATCTACTTTTTGATTGTTCTCTGTGATCTGTATGAACACTCCACTGTAACAGCACTTCACCAGCTTGCAGGGTGAGGACCAGAAGAGCAGAAATTCATGGTATGAACACAGAGAAACCCTCAAGGAGAATAAGGGTGACGAAGTAGTGTTTAAGAATTACAGAGCTGATGCACCTCACCAGCGGAGAACAGGGATCAGCCTCTGGGAGGGCACACTGGGTTTTTTTGGGGACCTATATTGTGTATGGCCCCAAGCTCAGTGGGATATGTTGCCAGACCAACAATTGTCACTGTTTATTAGAGCCATTTTTCCTCAACCAGTGAAGTGAAAATGACAAGAAAATAAACAGTTGTCTGAGAACAAAAGCCACCAGCGAGCAGTCCTTCGCAACAGCATGGAAACAGAAAAAAAGAGCAGCCACTAAGCTTCCTTAACACAGCTGGAACTGGCACTGGCTCTGCTTCTGAATTGCTGCAGAAAGCAATGGAAAAGCCCAATTGAGAAAGAAGCAGCTGTAGTAGCCAAATTGCAAATGGCTTGGAAAGAGGTCTTTTCAGCTCTTCTTGCTGCATTCTTCAGCAACCTCTGAAGATTGGTATGACAAATGGTGCACTTCCTTCCCAAACTGGATTGAGTGCGCAAGAAGGACCTTGTGCAGAAAGTAGTCCATCAGGATTTCTACCCACTTTCCCTTTTTTGCCTGGATTCAGCTGCTTCTCTCAGCATGCTGCAGTTCCCAACCCAGAGATCAGTGTCCATGATGCCTTGTGCCGGTCCTGTCTGCAGTACATGTATGCCACAGGTCACCATTCTCTTCCACTCTTCATGCCTGACAGGGACCAATCTGACATTTATTTATGCCTCAAGATATGTTACACATGATGTAAAGGATTCCTACAGGGGCTGTACACGTGCTGGCAGCCCTGTCCCCGGGGAGTCTTTGCCCGACAGCCGATCAGGGCTGAGAAAGCTTCCACGATGGGGCTGCGAGCGACCCCCCCACTTGCCGGTGGGGCAGATGCCCGGATGCCCAGGAAATCAGGCTATGAGAGGAGCTTTAGCACATAAAAGCAGTTAACTGCGACACAACGAGGGGCCATTTTTTGTGGGTTTCTCGAAGGGAGCGAGGGTTCCCCTGGAGGGTTAGCTTGGCCCCATTTCCCCCTCGCCTTTTTCTCTCTGCGGTCCTGCTTCTTCCCTGGCTGTCTTCCCTGTCTGCACCTTCCCTGCCCTGCTTCGCCGCTTCCCCCGCTCCGGCNTCGCCGCGACGGCTCCGCTGTTTCCCTGGTGGGGCGGACGCTGCTCGCAGCACCAACCCGCAGCACCAGCCCTCAGCACCCAGCCCTCAGCGCCAGCCCGCAGCACCAGGCCGCGACACTAACCCGCAGCACCAGCCCGCAGCGCCAACCCGCAGCGCCAACCCGCAGCACCAACCCGCAGCACCAGCCCGCAGCGCCAGCCCTCAGCACCAGGCCGCGGCACTAACCCGCAGCGCCAGCCCTCAGCGCCAGCCCGCAGCACTAGCCCTCAGCACCAGGCCGCGGCACTAACCCACAGCACCAGGCAGCGGCACTAAGCCGCAACACTAGCCCGCAGCAGTAGCCCTCAGCACTAACCCACAGCACTAGGCCGCGGCACTAGCCCTCAGCACTAACCCGCGCACCAGGCCGCGGCACCAGCCCTCAGCACTAGCCCGCAGCATTAGCTCACAGCCAGCCCGCAGCCGTCGCTCGCCGATGCCCGAGACGCGCTGCCGCCGCTCGGAGGTCGCGCTCGGCCGCTCAGAGGAGCCGCGCGGGCTCCCCGCGCCCCGACCCTGGGCGCTGCAGGTGCTCCAGGAGCGCGCCCGTGGCCACGGCAGTCAGTTCTNGCCTGACAGGGACCAATCTGACATTTATTTATGCCTCAAGATATGTTACACATGATGTAAAGGATTCCTACAGGGGCTGTACACGTGCTGGCAGCCCTGTCCCCGGGGAGTCTTTGCCCGACAGCCGATCAGGGCTGAGAAAGCTTCCACGATGGGGCTGCGAGCGACCCCCCCACTTGCCGGTGGGGCAGATGCCCGGATGCCCAGGAAATCAGGCTATGAGAGGAGCTTTAGCACATAAAAGCAGTTAACTGCGACACAACGAGGGGCCATTTTTTGTGGGTTTCTCGAAGGGAGCGAGGGTTCCCCTGGAGGGTTAGCTTGGCCCCATTTCCCCCTCGCCTTTTTCTCTCTGCGGTCCTGCTTCTTCCCTGGCTGTCTTCCCTGTCTGCACCTTCCCTGCCCTGCTTCGCCGCTTCCCCCGATGCGGCTCGTCGCCGCGACGGCTCCGCTGTTTCCCTGGTGGGGCGGACGCTGCTNCCGCGCCCCGACCCTGGGCGCTGCAGGTGCTCCAGGAGCGCGCCCGTGGCCACGGCAGTCAGTTCTCCGCCGACGGAAGGAACACGCAGTCTGCTGCTGTTTGGAAATCGCAGCCAGCCCGCCACGGGAGCCACGCAGACTCACTGCAGCTTGCAGCACACACGCTCCATCTGCCGAGCTGACGGCACAGCGCGCCCGGTCCCTGTATTCTGTTTCTCTCTCTGGCTCTCTTTTGCTCTCCTTTCTATCACCCTTCGGTAGGAACACTTACTCTTCTTTATCAATAAACAGTTCTCAGATATAATATTGGCGTGTTTGTGCTTTATGTTCGCCTGAGAAATCTATCAAAAAGAATCCTGCCCGACTCCACTTTTTGCAGCGGGACGGGACAATGCCACCGATGTGTGTGAAGCTCAGGAAGCACATCAGAGACGGGCACAACTACAGAAAGTGTTTCAGAATTGTCCTTGTTGGTTCCTCCCTGACAGATAACCACAAGACTGACGTTGTTTGCTTTCTGAGGCCAAAACAGGTCCTGATGATTAAATACACACAATGTCCTTTGTCCTCAGCCGAACGGTATTTTAGAGCAGCACCAGGACACCAAGAAAGAGGTCATGCAAACCAAATGCTCCTATCCCTCCTGGGAAAAGGGTTCCTTCCTATCATTCATCTGTCTCATTCTTCCCTTTTCTTCTTTCCCTTCCCTATTAGTGCAGTTACAAGAAGAAAGTTGTAACCACGATAATGCTGCACCTCAGGAAAATGGGAAATGGCACAGGATTACTTTTATTATACCTTGAAGTGTCCAAGGCTTAGGGACTGCAATGCTCATAAATAGCACTATAAGCAATTCTACTAGAGGTCCTTAGCTCATTATGACATAATTGCACTCTTCCAGGTGCACTACTTAGCCTGCAACCATTCCAGAGAATTGCTAAAAATTAAAACAGAGAAATAATTTAAAAGTTCGCCAGCTCACATAAAGGTTCTTACTTTTAAAAATAGCACTAAACTTTACTTTCATTTGGGTATTCCTCAGAAAAAGAATCACCAACTGGCTGAGATCCCATTTATCTGCGTAAATGTATAGAAAGAAACAAACTGAAATTACTACCAAATAGCTTCTGAAAAAATGCATTTTACAGAGACATCCAATCTACTGTTAATTCCTGAGGATTTACTAAGAAGCTCCAACAAGTATCTGAAATTCCATGTTTGTGATCATATTTCTCAAAATACACAGCCCACAATCAAAACCTTGAAATCAAAATCCAAATAATTCTGAGGTTTTCCTTTTTATACATCATCACCTTATTCCTTATAAGGAGAATTTCTTTAAAGAGATTAAAACCTGAATATTACATTTAGTCCCACAATGTCTAATAACTGACTTATTTAAATGTTTCTTAACAGTGAAGAGCAAGGAAGCTTCTTGAGAACAAAAGAACAAAAGAAACAAGCAGCGAATAAAAGTGATCAGCCACATGACTGTCTGGAAATGTTAATTCATCTTTCTATTTTTGATATCAGATGACAATCACCTGCTGTTAGGCCAGCTAGGAACTGTGAGATTTTAAAAAGCATAATTCATTAATTCTTCTTAGTAATGACCTTCACAGAACTCTTCCAGTTTTCCTCTGTGTCCCACAATTCAATAGTGCCCCAGTTTGTCTGGTTCATTTTTTGTCTGTGAATTTTAGTAGACACTAATTGAGCTTGATAAGGGTCAGAAGGGCTGACCACTCCCAGCTGCAAGTAGGACCAGCCCCCACATTTATCTGGGCTTGGTTTTGGGTTGGGCTTTTTCTTCTTGAGGATCTTTTCTCCTTTGGCTCCAGTTAGCAGATCCCACCAGCACTCAGAGACGAGGCTTTCCCCACCATCTCCTGAGCCAGGCTCACAATAGGCCTTACTCATCCCACGCTACTTTAAATACTAGTGAACTCATTTTCTCCTGTCTTCAGGAATGTCTTTCCTATGAAGTAAAACTGAGAGATCTGTTTCTACTAAATCTGTAACTTTTTCCCATCTGGCTCCACACTCCAGGGCTGGGCTTTGCCAGTGCTCCCTTGCAGGGTGGGGTCTCCCTCCACAGGCTTTTGTTGAGCTTTCCCAGGTCACCCAGCACTTGTCTCCTTTGTCCCACAATTGTTTCCTTGCCATCCATTTCTTACATCCTGTGTACATGAAGCAGGGTGTCATTTAAATAGACCGCATCAGCCATCAACATGAGTTCTTACTATTCATCCAGCAGGATGAAATTGTCGTACCCCACACTGGTATCTAAATATTTCCTTCAGATAATGACTGAATAGTCCTTGAAATTGTACCCATTACGCTTCCGACCCCCATTTGCCACCTGCAGTCATCATCTTTGTCCATCTGCACTCATCATGGCTGTTCATCTTTGTCAAATTTACAGCAAACAGTCTTGGAAGGAACAATGCACCAAGCACAATTGTAAAGATGAGAAACCAGATGGGGGTGGGGGTTGGGGGTGTCTCTAACAAAAGCCAGGTGTAGAAGTTATTAATTAACTGCAGAGATATGGCACAAATTACTCAAAGTACAATTTAAGTAATTGGCACAATGCATTTGCTTGATGCAGCTGAGAATTATGTGCTCCTACCTTTTCACTAAAGCACTACAGAACATAAAATTATTTAGGAAAGCATGTTCATTAAATTCTACCACATCGTGAGAAGCAAGCCTTAACCAAAGTATTTAGAATAAAATATTCATATTTCAGATGATACAGGCAGTAAATTTTGACAGCATCCAATCTCAGGGACTGCAGTATCTATACTCAAGGCCCCAGAGTAGTTGTGTTAATTGTTTCTTTTTTAAAGCAGTGCTTAAAAAGAAGAGCTTTAATTTGATCAGATGTAACTTAATGAAGGTGATTTAGCCTATAAAGTTAATCATCACTTTGGTGTCACTTTCACAGGATTTGAAGACTTTCCATTCTAAGGCAGGAATGCAAACTTCACAGAAAAGGGCACACCCGTGTTTCTCCGCTGTCCATTCTACAGATAAAGAAGAAGATGCAGTGTCTGATTCACAGGTACACTGCTTTTCCCAATTGCTTTATGATAAATATAATCTTCCTCTTCTTGGACTTATTTGTAGATAAGCCTCTATTCCACACACCTATCTGTGTGCTCTCCAGGCTCCCCAATGTGTATTTCTGCACTTTCTAGAGCATCTTAAAGGAAGGAAGGTCTATTAAACCCTCATCTGCTGGGCCAGGCTTTCCCCTGCACTCTCAGAGCCTGATCCAATGTCCTCATTAAATCAACATGAGTGTTTCCAGTAAATACAATATGCATTCAGTCACATCCCTGATTACTCACCTCTGTCCCCCATTATTCAGCCTGCAGAGGATACAAGCGTTATGAAGGCCTCACACACAAAAGCAGTAAGGACAAATTATTTTTCCCATTTTAAATTATCTTCCTGAAGTAAATGCAGCCTGGGGCTGTAGGAGCCAAAAGGCCTGTCCAGAGATTTCCATGCTATTTCACTTTTTTCTAGCAACCAAAATCACCAGAGAGATCATGAGTGCTGAAACTACGATTAGAGTAGCTGCATATTTTAAAACTGTTTTCTGCATCATGTCCAAAAGTAATTTTTTTTCATTACATTCACTTTGGTAATAATAAAGAGAAGATAAGGTCTTGTGCCAAGGTAGATTATCTTGTTTCTGTAGGAGAGAAATGTGGCTTTGGGAATCCAGCTATTTGGTATCATACACATATGCGTTCACAATATTCTCCTCCAGCCAAACAAGCCAGCATGAGGGAGTACCAAACCCAGTATTATGATTAATTAATTAGCAATGAACAGTAACTCTTTAGGATTACACTGTAGTCACTGCATTCAGAACATACAAGGCAATTCCTGCAGTGTTTGAACCCACAATACCGCATTTAGATAGGAAACTCAGTTCCATGTTTGAGCTTTCTCATGTTTCCGCTTCTTCTGCTCTGTGATTTGTTTTCCACTGCTTTACTACACAGTAAAATTAACCTGAACAGAAACACAGAGACACTTTCATCTACCACATCCAGTTCGAAGTTGTCAGATCTCAACTTTGAATTCTTCGCTTTTCCTCATTCACGTTCTATCAATTGCCAGCAACTTAAAGTGGGGGTTTGTGTATCAGGTGGCTTTTATTTGTGAAATATATAACATTTTGATAAATACTGTAATTCTAAGTGTTTTAAAGCCTGTTTTATACTGTTAATGAGGTCATACACTTAAAGAAATGGCAATTACAATGATTTCTTTAAAGCTACTTTGCTTAGAAAATAAAATGCCTGCACAAATTTGCCAGTTAAAAATCAAAATTGTCATATACTACATGTAAGCCTTTAGTACAAATAGAATTTCTGACAGATTTATGTTCAGGATAAAAAATGTTACCTGTCAGAAACAGCCATAAAAAATTAAATACCTGCTTGATGTGAGGCTTCAAGTATTGCGAACGTAACATTCATTATCATAAATACAGTAGTATGATCCAATTATGAATTCTGTACTGTCAGATAACACAACTTGAAAATGGCACAACTAAATCAAATATGTTCTACTTACCTATTGAGTGTTAGTGAAATTGCACATAAAAAGGCTTCTTTGCAGTCAATTTTAAGACACTGCAACTTTGCGACAGGTTTTACTTTATTTTAGGATTTTATCATCAGTTTACCAACTGATATTAGAGCTTTTTCCAGCATGAGAGTATCTTCGTATCCAAACACAAATAGATGAGTTGTTGTATGAATTATCAGTCTTATTAATGTTTATTTTCATCTCACACACACTGACCAGGTGTGCCCATCTTCTTCCGTTTTCCTGTGATTCACAATTTAGACAAAGGCAAGGTAAGTCTTTACAAAAACCGTGTAACTGAAATAGAATAGCAAGGCAGGAATCTGATGACCAGCTTGCTTGGGTTTGGGCTGGGATAGAGTTAATTTCCTTCCTAATAGCTGGCACAGTGCTGTGTTGCCCCACCAGCGAGCAGGCTGAGGGTACACAAGGAGCTGGGCGGGGTCACAGCCTGGACAGCTGACCCCGGCTGACCCCAGGGATATTCCAGACCACATGGCATCATGGTCAGTAAATCAACTAGGGAGAAAGGGGCCAGGGGGACACTGCTCAGAAATGGGCTGGGCATCACTCAGCAGGAGGGGAGTAATTGCATTGTGCATTGCTTGCTTTCTGTATTCTGTTAATTTTTATTAATAATAATTATTGTTATACCTTCTACTTCTGTCCCATTAAACTGTCTTTATCTCAAGCCACAAATTTTACAACTTTTTACCCAGTTGTCTCCACTATCCTATTGGTGTTGGTGGGGAGCAAGCAAACATCTCTGTGGTGTTGAGCTTCCTGCCAGTTTAAACCACCCCAGGTTCCAACATCAGCATGATTGACTTCAGGGGCAAGAAAAGTGGTTTGTACCACACCTCTTAGACTAAATAAAAAGTAGCCTGTCCTCTTAAACTAAAATCAGTGGTAAGAAACCGTAAGAAATACAACTTTTCTCATGAACTAGAGAGGCAGAACCAGGGCAAAATTAAAGTAACTAATCTTTCCAATAACTTTTCTTTAACATTACATGAGTTTTACTTCAATCAATCTAGTCCCTAATATGGATCCTTGGGATGTCAAATAGGTCTGATTTTTGCTTTCCACTCAAACTCCTATGCCATTGACTGTTTCTCTCAGTAGCAGTGGAAAAGCACAACTTCTGCTGTCCCACCCTTCAGCTGGAGTCATTTTCTCTGGAATGATGCCTCCCCTGCTTCTCTCCAGCACAGATTTGCCCTCACAGCCTTGTGACACAATGGTTCTTCACCAGGTGCATTTTTAACTGTTCTTCAGAAATCAAGAGCTACACCTGCTGTCTGGGGTGGTCTGAATTTTCTACTCCTTCCATTGCTCCCTCCCTGCAAAGTAAGGTTTTGATCATTCCCTTGTTCTTTGGCTCCCAGCTTCTTTCATGTCAGTCTGAACATATTCTCACAGTGCCTCTTTATACATGTTATGATGTCTGACTGGAGCATCTCAGTAGGGTTGGAAAAGCTGTGTTAACACAAGGAAATAGCCTAATTATGACCGTCATCATTTTCATTCCTGCTACTTGCAAAACTGATCCTGGGGTGACGTTCCCATTCTATTTGACACATATACACAAAACATTCAGCCAAAAGACCATCTCTGTTCAAGAGGCTGTAAAAATGGGCTCTGAAAATCACTCTAGGTTCTTCTTGATTTAAAGGAAGATGTCTCATTTACTGAGAGAAATGATGTCTCATTTAGTGAGACATCTGTATTCAGGCTTTTTCCTGAATTTTTTAAACTTCTAAAAGCAAATTTATATCCATTTCATGAAAAACAGGGCAAACAGTGATCCTCCTATGTGCATTAGAAAAGGTAACATAAGGTTGTAAATGTACATAGAAGAAAATGAAGGAAACTGAGCATTACACACACATGTAAAAGTTATTCACATAAAAGCTGTTTACTTCCAAATCCCAGTTCCATTATGACCATAATAAAACAAACCTAGGTACAGATATCTGTGAGACGCAGGCCACAAGCATCTGTGAATACCTACTGCCCACAAAGCACAGTAATACAACTCTTCCAGTCAAAGGAAATGCTGGGCTTAAGCATCTTCAGAAAAAAGCACCCAAATTTCATCTTAGTAATACAAAGCAAGGGACTAAATTATTTTTTCCTCAACATTCACCCTGCCATGATATTGTACAAAAAGAGTGAAGAATTAAAAAAAAAAAAAAACAAAAAAAACTTCAAAAGTATTGAAACACCAGAAACTCTCTTCATAATGTTGCAGCTAAATTATGAATTAAAATCATTCCATTATTATGCCACACAATTGGGGCCTACTGGGGAAATACTGGCACGAATTAGAGTTGTACTAACACAATTCTTGATTTCTAATACTTAAAATTTTCCCCATGGTGATTATGGTAATAATAATAATAATAATGTGCAATAACAGTAATTAATCTAATTAGTTCATTAAAATGATGATGGCTATTAACACTAAGGGTCATAAATTAAGACAAGACCTTCTCTGAACATTAGTAGAGGTGAAATATGTTTTCCTCTGCACAGTGGACAAGGCACCAGCTGCTTCTTTGGTGAAAAAAATAGCAGGATAATTATCTAAAGATGCAAATAGAGTTTCTTTCATTACCCACTGTGAAGGTTGAATATCAATGACACAAAAATAATTTTTCTTCAGCTGGAAAGGGAACAGTCACAGCCCACTGCAGAGGAGGGAGAGCTTTTCATTTCCCAGTTCAAGGCCTATGACCCGGCAGCACTTCCCCTGCCCTACTGTTCCTCCTTGGTCCCCTTCCTCAGAAGAAACTTGTGTGAAATGCTATATGATGAAACATGAAACATGAAACAATGCTATATGGTGAAACATGTGAAATGCTATATTGATCACTAAGCTTTTAATAGTACATTTGCTTGCTCTCTATAATACATTTATGGTGTTTCATTCATGAGCTTTTGGGTATTTATTTGTAGCATTAACTCTACCTATGTGAAACATCATATATGATAATAAATACATATCTTGGTACGTGGCAGTGAAAACCTTGTGCGAAGTTGCAGAAACATATGATAAATCAATTATTTATATCCTTTTTATTACCTCACTGGCCAGATAATTCTGTGTTCCCTAGAGTTTTAACATTCCAATCCAGTGAACAGATTACAGCATCCATCATTTGCTTGAAATCCACATGCCAAATAAATATTTCTTCCATCTGCCTCTAATGTGAAATGTCACCTCTTTTCTATAAGAACTAGAATGATTCAGTCTTGAAAGAGCTCCAGGTTTCCCTGCTATAAAAGCTTCAGAGTCTAACCCAGGCCAAGGAAAATGATGCCATCAAGACAGGACATTCCAGCACCCTGCTCACATCTACTCCAAGCCTTTTGAAGAACCCAAATCTTCTTCCTTGAAAACAGGGAAATCACCTGCAAAGTATTTTGTCAGAAATACGTATGGCTGCGATCTATCCTTTCCTGGGTTTCCCAGGAAAATGTACTAGTGGAAAATGCCACCATGTGAAGCTCTCCATGGAGGTTAGCCTTGTGTACCCTAAATATTGCCTCCCTCTTCACAGCCCAGAGCTAGCTGGAAAATGACATCCTACAGGGAACAGCAAGACAGAAAGAAGAGCACAGTGGAACCTGTAGAGAGATTTTGCCAAATGACAGAATTTGTAGAGATCACAGACAGAAAAGAAAGGTCACAAAAAAAATAAAGTCCTCTATGGCTTCTGGGTTAGCAGACCTGTGGCTGACCTCAAGTCAAGTGACCATTTAGCCTGTTTACACAAGTTATTTAACACTGTCACAGAGGGGTTGATTCTGTCATAAACAAGTATTCTATTCAGAAAATATGTTTACTATATCCTGACTTGCATCCTTCACATATTTCTTCAGTAAGCTTCAAAAACGGGGGTTCTATTCATAGACAGACAAAGGCCATTCGCCCACCTCCCTCCCAAAGCAGCCCCTCTGTAACATGGCTACTCCTTCACCAGCCTCCCAGATAGGTGCTTTGGGATGATAAAATTTTAAATTCACTTACTTTGTAATTTCCTATCCTAACAATTGAGGTTAATGTCAGTTGATACAGACATGAGTGAACCAGAAATATGACCAAACTCTAGTATCTCCTTATCCCAAAAATAACATGATAAAAAGAAATCATCTAAAAACTTGTAAGGAATTACAACAAAATTGCACTTCCGCTGGGAAATGACATCTGATTTTGCTTTCAAATATAAACCCAGAGAAGTCACAAAACAGGTAACTCTCAAAGTATGATAATTCGTAAGAATTCATGGATGCTGTCTAGGCATGGATTTATTTTTTTTTTAATGTGCAGCTTCAGTGGCAGTCTTAAGTTAGAAAAAAAATGGTTATTTTCTATGCATTTTTAAAGAAATAATGAATAATTCAATTTTCAGGAAGGAAGCATAGGAACAATTGACTCAATCTTTCCTTTTCATTGTATTATTTATGCTGGCCTTTATTTCCATAAGAGGTAAACCTCTCTTTAAAGAACTGATACTTCTAGAATAATTGTTTTTAATTACAAAATCTCAAAACATTTTCCTAGGACTGAGTCTCATTTTGTGAAATAAGCTTGATAAAAAAATAGGAAACGACAAAAAAGCCTAACGTTTGAATAACGAACAATAACAATTTTGGCCAAAGAGTTACAGACTATTAACAGTTTTCTTCCTATGAGCTGTTCTATTTACAGGAAGAAAAATGCTGGTCTGTGGAAAACAGGGGGGAAAATCCCAACCACTGAAAAAACACAGAACTTTTAAGTATTCTGCTCTATGCCATCATTTTCCTTTGCCTTACCCTTCTCAGAGCCTGGGTGCTATTAGAAAGGTAAAATGAGACAGAGGCAAATGATTTCTTCTACAATTCATGATTGCTTTTCACTCTGCTTTATATTGTTCTCAATAAGCCAGCTACAGTTCATGCTTCATATACAGTATACTACAGTTCTTCCTTATAAAGAAACACAATAACTATGAAAGAAAACAAAATCTCCCCCTCCCTCCAAATTATAAGCAAATTGTTATAGGTCTGAAGATCTTGCTTCCAAAATAATGGCTTTGGTATTCGTTCTTTTATTTTCCTTCCTTTTTTTTTAGTTTTCTTTTTGCATGTTATGGTTCATGTTTTCAACTTCTCTGGAACAATGAGAAGCAAAAACAAATATAGCACTTTAAAAAATGAAATCTGGCTCATGCAAAATACTACCAGCCTGGCAGCTGGAGCTTTATAAATAATATCAAATATTGCAGGGAAATAAAAACTGAGAAAATAATTGCTAGAGAATATTAAAGACAAACTGTCTTGGAGGAGAAAAATTTTGTCAGCAAAACCCAGAAGTTGAAGAGGACCTACGAGCCTCTTCCTCTTGTCTCACATCCTGCACTTGTAACTTCATGGTTTTTCCTGGGATTTGCGTGCTGGTCAGCACTACTTGTGAGCATCCGGAAAAATTACAGAACCTTGTTCAAGATCCTATTTTTAACTCTGGTATTTTCTGTCTGCATTTTCAAAAAAATAGTAATATCCATGCTAGACATTGGTGAGGTCTAAAAATCTTACAAAAAAATACCTGTGTTCACTTGGAGAACTTTTACCTCCCTGACACTGGATACACAGATATCTCACACTGGAAAAAATAAGCTCACTCAAAGTTTATGCATAAATAGACTTCACTTATGTCTTTGTAGGTACAGTGCCCTCGTTGATGTTATGAAGACAATGGAATGTTAGAGAAACAAACAGCAAGAGCTGCTTTTAACACCTTCAACACCATGATTTCTTCCTTAAGGCACCCATACCTTAGAAACACTGCTGGCAGGTTTCCCTTTGTTCATCGTGTTCTTGCTGAGTCCAGATGTTTGCCTTTGCTCCACTCCAGTCAGAAAAATCACGAAAAGTTTCCTGATTTGCCCGTGGGCAGAGCTGTGTAAGCACAGCTGGTCCAGCCCAGTGACAGAGAGCCTCTGGCTCCAGAGGGGAAGGAGAAATAACTGCAGAGCTCCATTCCAATGACTGCCAGTCACAATTCTGCTGCACCTTTGAGTGAGGAGCTGAAACACTTTTGAGCCTGTCTGGGTCATCTGCATCACTTCAGATCACTCAGTGCAGGCCTGTGCCATCACAGCTACACTACACTTCTGCTGGGCAGCTAGACCATCCTTTTTCTATCCCCTTTAAAAATATTGCCTTCAGTCAGGACTCTGACATGAATAAGAAACTGGAACCCCTGTGCTAAGAATTTACAACGAATTAGGATTTTTAAAATGCAGGTGCTCAGCACTTTCTAAGAATCTTGGAAGGATACTCAGGGTAGGTACTTCTGAGCACGAGGCAGTTCAAAGTCCGTGGTCAGAGTTTAACTCCTTATCTGTCATTTGGAAAAGTAATGTGGTGAGGAATTGTCATATTCCACTGCTGGAGCTGCAGGGATCCTTGACACACAATTTCAAGGCTAAAGCACAGCCAGCACAGGCACCCTCTGGGGCTCCTGCACCAGCCCCGTGTTCCACAGCAGTCCCTGACAGCTCAGCCCATGCAGCATGTTCAAGGAGAGTCTTCATTAGTTTAATTCCAGGGCTGAGCAGGTGATTCCTTCAAGTCTATAATTTCCTAGATTTTACTCTGCATGCTATAGGTACAATTCTTTATTGATTCCTGTGGGGCTGAGCATCTGCTCAGACAGAGAAGGAGAACATAGCTAAGGTCTGCTTCTTGGCCTAGTGACACTCATGATTGGATTAAGTTCTGATGTTTGGCTGTCAGAATTCATTCTATTAAAGAACGCTGAGTATAAATTGCATAGTTGTGTCACTAACGATAATTTTTTTAAATGAAACATTTTTGTATATAAAAACAGTAAAAAAAAATTTAAAATCTGCATTTTCTTTGGCTTAAAACCAAAACATGAGTTATCTCTCCTGCATTAGAAACAAATAAAACAATTAAAAGAAAAAACAACTTTGCTTCTGGGAAAAATTATTTCTTTTGCTTAATCAAATTCATGAATTTTAATCAGTAAGTGCCTTAATGTGTGAAGGGAAAATGGCAATTTTCAGAGCTCTTCTCCCTAGAAGGATATTAAATTATATATTTTCCATTCTGAATGTCCCAGACATATTTTACAAGCGCCTACTGATACTTTATAGTTGAGATTGAATTCTGTATTTAAATTGCAACTCGTATCCAGTTTCAGGTCATTGAGATACAAAAGGTCATGATATTTGCCTTTCATTTTTCTCCTCTCAGAATACTAAAACTTGAGACTATAAAGAATGCTGCATGAAATATAATTTCTTGCCAATTGCATGAAGAATATACAGTGATTAAGTAAGTAGTTTGACCTGAGTTGTTTAATCCTATTCACCTAGGATCACCTTCAAAAATTTGGCTTCTCAATGCAAGTATGAATATTTTAAAGAATACAGGAAAAGATTCAAGGTGAAAAAAGGCCACAAAAGATGAGAATCTGCTTCATCTTTGGGTCAAATCATTGTCTCTGAATAAAAACAATGAAAAAAAGATATAAGTGACTTTTACACACAGCAGAGAATATATTATTTTCAATGTGGGACCTGAGAATGTAAAATATGCCAGAAGAGAATCTAGGCTGGATGGACTCTCTCCTCCCATCCCCAAAAACTTGCAGACAGGTTTTGGAATAAAGCTTTCAGTCCTAATTCCACACAATCCCTTTTTACTGTACTAGTAGTGAACAAAGTAGACAAAGTCAGTAGATCTTGCATCTACTTTAAAGCTGCTTAACACCTCCAGATGGATGTGAAGAGGTCACAGTGCAAATGACAGTCAGAGGCAGCATTTCTACTGAAATTATTAGATTCACCAATTTATAGGAACTGAAATGGACCATTATCATTATCCAGTCTGACCTCTTGCATCTTGACAACCATAGTCTTTTACCAACTTATTCCTGAAGTGAGCCTGTAATATCTATTCCAGCTATCCTGTATCTTTTGAAATATGCCCATTTTGATTTTGGCACATTACGGAATGAATATTCTGTCTCATTTCTCAGTAAATTTTCAATTGGGCAAATCAGTCTCACTATTAAAATGTAATGCCTCAGTTCTAGGACAACATCAAGTCCCTTCTTTTTCATGTACTATCAGTACATTGTCAAAACTTTGCACATCACTTTTGCCAAGCACATATTTATGCCTCAAAACAAAATCTGCCTTTTAGCATCCCACAGCAGGGACTCCTCAAACTCAGAATAGTCCATCAAAGTTACTGTGACAGGAAGTACAAGGACAGTTCCTCCATAATTAATTGCTCGGTAGCCAGGCTCAGGAGAACAGCTCTGAGGGCCAGATGCCATGGGAACACTGTGCCTCCTGTGCTCTTCACCTGCTTTTCCTTTGCTCATGTCAGGGGCTCAAGGCACATCTCAGGGCTTCCTTATATGCAGAAATACACAGATGCATCCCAAAAATACGATCTTGTCTCAAAGTAACAGCACTGACTGCTCCCATCGGACCCCCAGTGACCCACACCAGATCTCTGCTGGGAGACATCTCATCCTCCAAACACCAAACGTGCGTCTTTCCTAACACTTTCACACACGTGTACATCCGCAGCATCCACAACCCAAAAAAGCAGCTCAGAGTTATGATACTTGTTCCCTTTCCCTCCCACTTCATCCCTTCAGGTGTGCTGACAAGGTGTGCCACAAGGCAGTGTCTGAGCTGGTTGAGCTTCCTCCTTTTCCTCTCTTCTCTATCTAGCTCAGAGGTCAGAGAGCAGCCCTATAGGGAAGGGAGAGAGGGGAGGCTGCTGGCAAGAGGGAAAGGGTAGCACCAGAACACCTGGCCATGCACAGGGGCTCCAACACCTTCCGTCTGGCAGCATCCTGGAGGTGGGACTCACCCCAGGTACCCACAGGCACAAAGGAACAGAGACAGGGCTGTGACACTCCCTGTACCTTGCCTTACTCAGGGAGCCAAATCGATATCGATACCGAGCCCGGTGTGGGCAGTCACAAAATCGTGTCAGAACCCATCAATTCCATGAAGGAGCTCCTGATTGCCCTTGGAGGAACACATCCAGACTGCACTCCCCAGCCAGTAAGGGCCTTCTATTTACACAGCTGTGGATCTCCAAAGATAACTGATTTTTTTTTTTTTTTTTAAATCTGCTTCTTTGAAGAGATAAAGTATTCAGCAGGTTGATAGAGCTTTCAGCTGCAACTCTCTTGCTTCCTCACTCTTAAGCCTAATAGCTCATCAAGATGCAGCTTGCCAAATCTGCTTCTGCTCCTCCTCCCCCATCATTTCCGTTGTTCTTTTCAGCATACAGGTTTTTAAAAAGTTTCTGCTTATGGGGTTTAGAGGCAAGACACTCACAAGTCTGCTGATAATGCATCATGTTACTTACTGATTTTTAATCCTGAATCAGTATCTTCTCACTTTTAAATAGAAGTTGTATCTTTACCAGCTACTTGTTTTGTAAAATTTAAATTTGACTTTGTGCTGTGACTGCTAACCTAATGTCTCCAACTGCTGGAAAGCACTTCATTCTCTTTTCATAAACATCATCTACAAATATCTATTTAAATTCCTGAATATATTATCCAATCATCTTGTGCGTTTGTGATCTTACTTTTGTGCAGAAGCTGCAATTTATTACCATTAAAATCTTGTTACAGAGGATTATTTTCAATTTGTTGAAATTTAGCTTTTGTACTAGAAAACAGGGAAAAAAGATGGAAAGCAAGACCATGATGGACTTCTTTTCCAGGATGCTTGTCTGCATTCATGCTAAGGGTATTAAATGGATTTACTTCCTCAAAGAGTAGTTGGAAGGGAGTTAAAGAGAAAAGCAAGATTAGTTTGACACTGAAGGACTGAGAAGGTTTTTTTAACAGTATTTAGGAAAAAAGGAAAAATATAAAACCTAGCTTATGCCAAAACTTCCTCCCACCCTTGGTTCCACTGTAGGTTATACAGGAATGCTAGATTTTTCAAGTCATTTATTATTAAAAAAAAAAAAAAAGACTATTAATTTGTTTCCTGTTAAAGAGATAAAACACATAAATAATTCTCCATCCTTTCACTTTGAAGTGTCAGGTGTCACTTTACAGTGCAAAGTTTGCTAGCCTTAAAAGTCTTTTTCTTCTTTTGCTTTGTGCTACTGCTCTTTTTATCATGTGTCACATTTATGGAAATTTTAACTAACATTTCAGAATGCCCTGTTTATACCACAGATGGTGTATTTTTAATTTATATATTTATTTTTATTTACTGTTTTCTGACTCAGAAATTTAATGAGCTCTCCCACACCTGATACCCAGGGGAAGTAGGAAGACTGAAGAGGGCAAATAAAAAGCAGTAGCTGATTTTATAGCTGCTAAATGTGAAATATGCTATTTATAACAGAGAAATTGAAGCCTGTGGCCACTATAAAAATGCTAAAAGTGAGGAAAAGATGCCTTTAGTTGTGGGGAGGAGTAACTTCTTCACAAGTCATCCTACTAAATAGAACAGGAGTTCCTGTGGAACAACTGAGTGTAAAAACTGAGTAACTACTACATAGTAACACATCATAAAATCAAGAAATGGTTTGCGTTGGAAGAGACATTAAAGCTAATCCAGTACCACCCCCTGCTCTGAGTGGAGACACCTTCCACTAGACCAGGTTGCTCCAAGCCCTGTCCAACCTGAGCCTTGAGCACTTCCAGGGATGGGCAGCCACAGCTTCTCTGGGCACCCTGTGCCAGGGCCTCAGCCCCCTCTGTGACACCCTTTTGTAGCACTCACCACGTTAACTGGGTGTCACAGGTCAGACAGGTATTGTTCCAGGCACACCTTTGCAGTCTGGCCACTGCAATAACCTCATTTCTGCTTCTCATTGCAGAAACGTTGATCTCAAACATATTGTGGCAGACAATCTGCTGTGCCCCTATTTACACATCAGCTGGGGAGGGATGTCTTCTGTATTACTGAGTTAACTTTGCAGCTATTTCCATTTTCCCCCTATGGCTTCAAAGAAGTCAATAAGCAATTGATAAATCTTCTGTCGCCCTGGGCAATTAATGGGAGTTACGCAGCATTGACTGCATCAGTTCTCGTGTATGTGAAAAGCAAAAAATTGATTTCACAAATTTACTGGTGCCTATTGATTTAGTGCCTCTTCCCCAGGCTATTCCCATTTAGTGCTTTTGTGAGGCATTGAAAAAAAAATTCAAGACTGTCAAATAAAATCTGTTTCTTCAGAGCTTTATCTGTTACATTACTTTGCAAGTATTTTTAGCCTCAGCAATATGTTTTCAGGCTGAGCTTCAGGCTTAGAAGATCTTCATAATCCAGAAAGTAAGCATAAACAAACTGACCCAACCAACCATTAAGTGAAGGTGTTTTGAAGGTTCAGGGTCCTTTTAAAAAGTGAAAATTCCACCTACAAAAATCCTTACTGAGACTTCACAGGCTCAAGATGAGTTTACAGACAAATCAAAGTAGTTGTGTATCTAAAAATCCAATTTGCATCTGCATGCATCTGATTGGCAACTGAATACCGTGAACATCCATAAAAATTCTTCGTCCAAGCAGCCAGATTTGTTCCTGGGACTGGGCTTCTAGCAGAGGATCACAGTGACAAATGTAGCAAGAGTAAACTGAATGTATCAAAAACTAACAGCCTTTTGGCAAATTTGTCCTCCTGCACCTGTAGCTCACAGCTCATCACCCACGTTTGTGAAGACACAATAGGCAGAACAGCAAGGAAAAATTACTTTTCTATTTTTTTTTTTTTTTTTTTAGATGTTAACTCATTTTTTGTTAAAAATAACATTGAATGGGAAGTCATTTGGTTCTGCATCCTCTTTAGTCTCATCCTCTTTCAGGCCTTGCAGTCAGCAGTGCGGGTTTGATCTCATTGTCAGCACAGTGATACTCTGTGAACCGTTTTGTTTCTTTCCTATAGAGGCCCTTTCCTAGAACCTCCTGTCAGGACCAACCAACAACCTCAGGTCGATGCAAGGAGCAGCTAAAATGAGATTTAGAAATTCTTAACTAGATACCAGTCATCCTCTTTTGCAAAGGGATGACTTATCCCCTGCTCTTCATGGAATATGGAAGTAAATTGACATTTTTTCTACTTTTTTTTTTAAAGGAAATAATTTCTACAGGATGTGTGGATGTAAGTGCTGTGCTGAGCTGCGAAGGGAGTGAGGACAAGAAACAATAGGGTTGTTACCTACTTTGAGAGTACAGTAGACTGTCTTTTGGAGCAATATTGCATCCAGAATTCAAAACCTCTAGTCCAAAATTTAAGTGAAAATTTGCTTCTGTGGAAGTGAAACCTATATGCATGATCTGATACACACAAAAGAGTAAGGTAAGAATATGTCTGCAATCATAACCTAAGACCACCAAAACTGATCCCTCCACATGCAAGTGCCAGCCTTATATAAATCAAAAGGTGCTTCAAGGTCTCTGGATGCATTAACTTGATTTGTTCCTACTCCCAGGCCATCGTACCTTTGCTTGCTGAGAAAGGCACCAGTCTCTGCTGAGAAGCCTTCGCTGTGCCTGAGTACACATCAGGTCACACATGCTCCAAAAACCCACTTGGTGCACTGGCTATCCAGGGCTTAAACAATCTGCACTCAGTATCTTCTGTGAAACAAAAAAAGGAACAGATTTTCAACAGAGTCTGGTTTTTATTGCCTGTATAGAGCAACGATATCTTTGAAAAATGAAATGAGAACTCAGAACACTGTTATTTATAAATACATGGTAAGTACTGAGGTAAACTTTAATATGTGAACTATGGTAAAAGAAACCAGAAATAACAAAAAAAAATATTCCAACTGTGTAAGTGATATCAGAAACTCCATATGCATAAATCAAAATACTGTGAGAGAATGATCAAAGTAATTTTTAATAGGAACTAACAAACCGAAATTTAACAGGATAATTTGTCAGCTTGATATCCACCAAGTCAGTGATCCCATATCTGAGTAAGGACAACTAATTATTTAAGCAGCATTGTTGTAGTGACACTGTCAATCCCATAAAATGTTTCCGTTTTTCATTTGACAGAATTAAGGATCTGTATTTATTCTAGTAATGACTGCCCTTGAATGATGGCAAAATGTTCTCTGAAGTATTTCTAAAGGAACAATAAATAAATAGTTACTTCTTCCTTATGTTGTTTAATAGTTGCACTTTAACACCCATTGAAAATTTTATAAAATAATATTTAACTCCTTTATAAGTACTTATTAGGAAACACTAACTTGCTACTAGAAAGATCTTTCTCTAATATTGAAATGAAAACACAAATGACCATGACAATATAACAGAAATAAAGATTTTGCAATGACATATGTAAACAAAAGGATAGGTACTGAAAAAGTTGAAAACCATGAGAATTGTATTTTGAAGTTTATCTAGAGATGAAGAAGCATAATTCTTTCCAAAAGTTGCTTTGATATCTTTACGAATACAATTACTGTTTCAATGCAGTTCTTTTGTCTGGGCTGTCCTTGCTCTGTAACTTACCATTCTTATTGTGAATATGACTTTTATAGTTTATAAATGTATAATTTTCATAACATAACAAATGAAAGCTGCATAGAATTCTGCTTTATTTACATAAAGAATTTGCAAGGGCCTATTTTACTTTAATAAAGAAATACAATCTGCTAATTTCATGGTTACATTGATAAACTGAAAAACGCAAAAGTACATGTTTGTTATTTTTCTGTATTTTCTCAAACAGATGACAAGTACCAAGATATAAAATGGAGGACAAGCTTTACAAACACAAAGGATATTAGGAATCAAATTAAAATAGATGTTAAAGATGGATATTATGTGGGAGGCAGCTCCTTCTTCTGTCATCCCATTAGAGAATTAAATAAATAAAGCTTGAAAAGTAATATATTAATGAATCAACTTTATCAGCAACCTCACCACTACAAAATTCTGAGCTGTAAGGAAATAGCATCAACTCATTTCAAACTATCATGCTACCTACTAGAAGAAAAGAGTGTTTTACTGCCATATATATTTACTGCCATATATAATTTATAACCCATTAAACATCTAATGCCAAGTCTCATGTCAGGTAGCACTTCACTGTTATAAACTTCAAGATCCTTGGATTTTTGTGGATGCAGAGTTGAGAGAGAAAAGGAAAACCTGTAGTTCTCACCTGTCACTTCTACACCCTCTGTGTCACCTGCCCACACCATCTACAATCCACGCCATCAGCCACTGCTGCACCCCTGCCACGTGTGACTGATGCAGCATTAGTGACCAAAGGCAGCAACACAGGGGTGAAAGATGTTGAAAATGCCATCAGATCGCATTCATTGTAGGCAAAGAAAGATTCAGACTGCTCTGTGGTGAGACATTCACCCTGGAAAACAAAGATGCTGCCCACTGTCATGTAACACAGCTGTGAGTATTGGGCTGTTCAGAAAGCAGATGAGCAGAAAGCAGATCATTATAAAATTTCCAGTGTCAGGAGATTCTGTTTCTCAATCTAATTTCCATTTTATGCTCCTAGTTTTTAACTTTTGGACTCTTCTTGCCTCCACACATCAACAAAGAGCTGGTAACAAAAAAAATTTAAAACCATTGTGGTCATAGACAGGACTTGTGCCAGTCAAGAGAAAAGGCTTACTGGTAACCATCAGTTCAGTTTCAGAAGTTTAGAGGAAGAATTCTCAAAAAGCTAACAAAATCAAAACCCCAACCAAACACTTTCAAATTGCATCCCTGCAGTAATGATGGAAATAAAACCGCCTGTTTGAATATCCACTCTCTGTTTTGCTCTGTATTGACTGAAGTGATTACAGGATGCAGAACAGGAAAGAAGCATTATTAAAAGCTGCACACCAAAACTTGTGAACACCTTCCCAGGAAGAAAGGTGTCATTCTTTTTGAAATACACAACATCTTCACTGTTCCTAAAAATCAGAACACAACCCAGAGCAGGACCATGAGCTTATGGTCTCAGNGCTGCGGTAGCACGGGGGGGAGCATCCGGCTTGCTTCTCCAGCCAGTTTTTTGGGGTTTTTCTTTTTTCCTCTCTCCAGCGTGAGACGGAAAGCTGAACTTTGTTTCCTGGGACTTTGGGTTTTTTTTCCCTTCTTCTCTTCTGGACTGTTTCAACAACATCAGAACACATCGAGAGAATTTTCTCCGAGGCCTGGGGGGGTGGGCCCTCACCCAGCTCCGAGGAGGAGAGAGACCACACCTACAGAAGGACTCTGAAATCTTCCCAGGTTTCTCTCTACAGCGAGAGATTTCATTATTTAGCATTATTATCCTTTCCTGTGTGTTTGTTAAATAAATAGTTTTTAGCTCTTTCACTTTCCGTCAAGGAAAATTTCCTTTTTTCCCGAACCTGGTTGGGGGGAAGGGTGGTTGTAACCTGGTTTTCTCTTGGAAGATATATTGCTAGATTTTGGCCAAACCGGCACAATAATCCAACCTGAAAAGCCCAGAAGCATTCAGGAGAGGCTGGGATAGGGACTGTCAGTTCGCAGGCAGTCTCACTAGCTCTTTCTGAAACTGTTGCTTTATTATTGTGTAGGACCGAATGTATCAAAGGAGGGCTGAACCTTTCCCTCAGTACAGCTTTGGATATAGAACAGTAATATGTCTATTTTTCTTGTCAGGAAAAATTTCCCATAAAGTGATGTTTGGTCCATGAAAGATGTTTTACAGAATACTGAAAGAACTGTTATATTCAGTGTTAGGCTGTATGGGTTTTGTTTACCCAACTGGTATTTGAATTTAAATTCGAGTACTGTTCCTCTAGTTTCTACAGCAGGAGACAACACCCAGGAGCAGCTTAACAGCTGCATACAGTGAATTTAAAGGATGGACTAGAAAATAAAGTATGGTAGATGATCTCTGTGGCAGGATGACGTGGGACCTGGAAAATAGGGATGGGTGGAAGGCAGTATTTGTATTTTCTGTGTTTGTATAATAGAACATGAAAGAAAGGAAAATAAAAGGGACTGGGTAGTAAAGGGGAGCATCTTCATCCTCACCCAGGGGCTCCTGCTGCTTGAGTGGAGCTGTTACAGGTGAAAAATGCATATGAGACTTTTTTGGGGAGTACCAATTGCAAGCACCATATAAAATCAATACGCAGATGGAGTCTCATAACAACAACCAAAATGTAATCTAACAGTCTGATAATCAAATTGCTGTTAACACAGTCAGACTTCACATTGCTCTTGAAATCACTAACTTTACTTTAGTGGAAAATTAACCTACTTGATGTGGTATGCAGTAGCTCATTCTTTTGATTTACACCTAGCTATTCCCACAATAATAAAACATTAATACTCTGAATCTTTCATTTGGAAAATATTCAGTATAAAAAAAAATACATTTAAGTTACTTTTTTATTTTCTAGTTCTTTAGAGTTTTCATTTCATGTATGCTTGTTTTTCATTTTGTTTTTGAAATTAACTCTCTGGCAATCCATTTCTCTTATATTCTTCCTATGACAACAAATTGTTAAATTGCTGACAAAGAATGTCCATTGAAGCAGCAACTAGTTAATATCTTTAAACCCCAACTCCCTGGAAAAATTTTTACTGAGAAGAAGCCCTAAAATGTGCTTTGTTTTTGGTGGATTTGTGTTGGTTTGCTTGTTTGTGGTATTTTGTTTTTTTGTAAATTTGTACAATATATTCTCACTTTTACTGAATACACTATTAAAAGGTACCAACATAATTAAAAAAACCAGCTTTTACAGATGTTCCCTAGAACTTGGTAACAGTTGAATGACAGTTCAATATCTGATGTTGATAAGGTTTTCAGCCAGAATTGGTAGTTCTCATTTTCCTTGTACACATCAAGCAGACTTCTCCTTTCACAATACAAAGTATATCCTTGCAGAGACTTTGTAGATAGAAAAATGAGCATAAGATCAATAATGATGAAGTGGGCTGGCCTCAGCTGAAGACCACAAAAAGACAGAGGAGGGAAAAGGTGAATGAAACGAATAAATTAAGAGATGATTGTGGCAAAAGGAGTTTTACGACATGCTAACATTGGCAGCAGCAACCCATCTTAGCACAGCTCCACATGGCATGTCCACAGTTACCTGCATCACCTCTGAACAGCTCTTTGAAGTGTCAGACTCTTAAGAGCCTGATCTGCCTGAGCTGATCTGCTGGCCTGGAGGGAACCTGTTCAGGATGCCACAGTGGTGTGGCTGTGTTGCTCCTGCTGTTCCTAACTGGCTCCTTGGATCTGGCTGAGGTGTCCATTAGTCAAAAAACACTCAGTCTTTGGCATTGGTGCTGTTAGAAAATTACTCCAGAGATTTTAAAAAAGTCTGAAAACTGCATTTATTCTTAGAGATTCTTCAAATCTATATTGGAGTTTTGTAAATAAAGAGGTTTTTCAACTATTTTTACTATTGATTTGCATGGAAAATATAGTCTTCTGAAGTGAAAAAAGGTTGGGTTGGTTCTTAAGACTGCTGAACTACATGGAAAACTTAAGCTCCAGAATCAGTGATGTCTGCATCAATGTTTCAATTGGTACGGCTGTTTGGAGAAGGATGGTCCACAGCTCAGAGAAATCAGTGCAGATCTTTCTGTTCAGCTCAGTGGGTTTCGAATTAGATCCCTTGCAAAGCTGAGTCGGGGGGCAGAAGCAGTAGAGCGAGGAGCTGCTGGACACAGGGGGAAGTGGTGCCATGCAGAGCTGCAGTGCTCAACATGGAGCACGGGCACAGTCCCTGTCTGGGAGGGAATCTCCATGGAGAGCTGAAAAGAAAATTGGGTTTTACATTTTTGGCCAAGGAAGCTACTTTGAATACATTTGATTAAACAGAATATTTCATTTTACTGTTTTAATAATAAATCATACACACTGAATAAATGTAATATTTGTAATACCATTAAAATGTAATTTCTTTTGTACTCTGAGTGAATTACATGATAGGTGTAACATACTTTTTCTTTGTTCTTGGTAGAGTTTTAGCATGTAATTATTTTCCAATTATCTGACTGTTTCTTGAGCATTTTAATCCCTTTTGGAAATGGCACTGAGGAGTTTCATTTCAATGGGAGCAAGGGCTTTAAATGCCACAAAGGGTGTGGGCTTAGTTCTACAATTCTTACAGTTTTCATTGGTAAATAGTTCCAAAATGTGTGGCCCCTAAACACACCAACTGACTACTTTTAGTAGTTATAAATTCAGGATGATACAGTACAGCCTGATGTTAATTTTCTTTTCATCAAGATAGTGATGCTGATTCATTT
>VZRS01012967.1:217366-286881 GCA_013398055.1 Ifrita kowaldi | reverse complement strand
TAGTTTTGGCTCTTCAGAGGGAAGCTACTACTAAGCAAAAATTACCATAATTAACTATAGTAAACTGCCTGCCATTTGATGTCTGGGACTTAAAAGCTTCTGTTGGGATCCAGACGGTTTCTGAAAACAAGGCCTCAGTGGCCTAATTAAAAAAGAAAGGGGGGAGAGAGAAGACTGGTGATAAATCTAAATAAGTCACAATGAGCTGACAAGTGGAAAGGTAGGTTCAGCCTGACTTCTTGGTCCAAAAATATAGCCTGGGAAGTCTTGCCCCATCATGCTTTTCCTCAGAAGCAAATGGCCCCCTGTTGCTCTGGATCCACTTCAGTGGAGAGGAATTTTGGATCAGTGTTTCTCTGAGCATGCAAAATAGAGACATCCCCTTTAAGACTTCCAGTCTTGGGAAAACACATCAGACTCTGAGTAAGTTCACCCGGAGGCAGCAGCAGCCCTTGTGATGAATGTGGGCAGCACAAATATTTGTATAGCAATTAACTGCGCAGTGCAGTGATAATAACGCAAATATGTTTTTAGTGGTATTGCTTATAGCAGTTTAAATTGGGGCTGTAAATACATTGATTTCCTGGGGAATGGGTATTCACACCAGCAGAACTCTCTCTCTGAGCTTGTAAGCTGTTATGCTGCTGCTGCCTCTGTGGGGTCCAGCAGGTTTCAAAGAATCATAGAACATGATAGAAGGTGCAGTGCTGGTCACACGGGGACACCTGCAGAGGTCAGGCATGGAAGGCTCTTCCCTCGCTCTTCTGCATGCTCAGACTGCTTCTCTGCCCAACAAAATGGGAGGAGTGAGCCTGCTTTTCATCATCTTGTGCTGGAAGAAGCCTGGAAAAGGAGTTCATGTGGTCATGTTGCTCATGGACCGCAACCTCTAGAAGTGACAGTGCTGGGCTCCTGTTGCTTTCTAGATGCTTTCCAAGGGCTCTGACTGGTGCAATCAGTTTGTGTTCCGGTGTTGGAGGGTGCTTTCCTGTAAATACAGAAGTTTGTGGGTCATATCCTGGCTCACAGCACCACAGGGCAAATACCAGCCACATCCTGGTGCTGTCTATGTGTGGTGGGAAGGATCCCTCGAGGCCATGAATTGCAATGTCACTACAGCAACATTTTGCACTGTCCCCAAGGTTGTGGCCAGCTTTCCAGCGTGGTGCCATTGGACAAACTTTGCTGCTGGGGTGTTTGGTGCTGAGATTTGGCAGTGCTGTACAGCTGGAGTATGGGTGCATGTCTGGCTGTTTTGCAGGTCGAGTGAATCACAGGGGGAATTGCCACCAAAACCAAGGGTGTTCCATGGCTGAGGACCTCGTGGTACCTGCTCATACTGCTGTGCACAGAGGGAGCACACGTACAGGCTCTGGCCTCAGGCTGTGTCCAGGCTGTGTCCAGCCTGGGCTGAGGGTGATGACCTCTCATGGATGAATGGAGCAAGCTCTTGAGGGGGATAGCACTACCCAAAGGGGCAGTCAGGATGTAGCTGCCCTTCTTAGCTTCTGCACCTTGCACATGCAGGGCTTGCTGTGACTCTGTCATGTCACACTTGTGAGAGGGAAGCTGACATAGGTGAGATGTGTCTTCCAGGGTGAGCTCTGCATTGAACTCCTCTCACAGCCTCTTTCAGTGCTGCTGCAAGCAGAGATTCTAGGAGACACGTGGGGCATTTAGAACCTCACAACTTCTGGCTAAAACAAAATAAGGAGCAAAGAGAACTGCTTGAAGGAGTTTGCACTTCTGAAAGAATAATTAGACTTTGCCCTTGGGGAGAAAGGGCACTGGGTTGCAGCTGCCTACTCACTCGGATGAAGGTTAGTTGTTTCCCTAAGCCTTTTAATGAAAGTGATTGAGCTCACCTTTCTCAAAGCCCTGATGCAATGATGCATTTCCTGACTGTCCCTTTTGGCATTTTGGTGGTGGGAGAAGCAATTTATTTTCCTTCTGATGTTGACTCATGCCCACTTGTATCTCTCTGATGTACAAGCAAGCTTTTGAGTTTGGCTTCGTGAATCCTGCTGTTCTCCCTAAGTCCACAAATAAGGCTGTAACCATGGCAATTCTGTGCTGCTCAGACAAACCATCAGTGTGGAAGACTCTTGGCCTAACATCCCTAAAGGGAAAAGCAAAGCTTTCCTTGCTCTGAGAGGTCAAAGCAGAGAAGAAGGAAGGAGCCAAGAAGTGCTACTGGCCACTGTTTGGTTGTGTCTGTGTAGGCCAGACCGGAGGGCAGCCCTGGTGGGTTAGAGCAGAGACCAGCACCGTGCTGTCACAGTACAAGCACCTGTGCAATAAGAGTGATCTATTCTCCTCACTGCTGTGCTGTGTTTCTGGTGATCTCAGAGGCTCCCAGAACCAGACATCATGTCTCCTCCATTTATCTATATGCTAAAAGTCGCAGGTCATGTTATGGCTTCTTTGAGGCTGCATAAGTGCAGTGTGATTCCACTTACTAAAACAGGATCACCTTGGCAGTCCTTTCCCATGCTGTTACCGTTACAGATGTCATAGCTGCATCCTGCCAAACTTCCTCAAGGCAAACTCCAAGCACAAATGAGAAAAAGCTACTCTTTTGGCCAGTAGAGCCAAGATATCCAGCAACTAGAATAAACTAGACCAGTGGAAATATGATTTCTCATATCCTGTGGATTATAGGAGAGAAATCACCTATTTGTCTAATACAAAGAAGTGTAAAATGAGATGTTCCATGTTTAATGGAGGGTATAGTTTAGTGGAGCTGAGCTGATCCAATGTCTTCCTGATCCTGGATTTTTTCACTTTCCATTTGTATATCTTTAGTGGTAGAGCTATTGTCAGCTTTGATTTTGGTTTTTCTAGTCAGCTCCTGCTGAGATGATTTAACTCACTAAGTTGGCACAGAAACAAACTTGGCCAAAAGTTTTCCCCCAGGACAGAATAAAGGAAGCATATTCTGTCAGATTAGTGAGCTGAACTGGCTCTGTGGAGGGTCTGACACAAGGACATGGGAGGACAAGGGCATGTAGCTGATAATCAGGCTCGGGGAAGAAAGGAGGACTAACTTTTCTGGTGTTAAAAAAACTTTTGAAAATAGTCTTGTATGTAGCTGAAAGATGCCATTAGCTGTGACACCTGGCATTGTGGGAGATCAATCCTGTCCACAGATTTTCAGCCACAGTGGCTGGGTCACACAGTCTGTGTTAGATGCACTGCAAAGGCCCAGCATGAGGACAGTGTAGTTTCTTTCTGGGAAATGGATGGGCTTCGAGTTATGAATGGTTTTGTCTTTCTCCCAGAAAGCCTCTACAAGATTGTTTACATGATTGTGCCTTTAACCTAATTATTCAGCAGAAGCCCCACATGGAGCTGCAGTGTATCCTAGCAGAAGCAGAGGCACTGCTGGGTAGACCTATTTTACCTCCCTAAATAGCATTAGACGTGGCAAAGAAAGCAGCTGTCTAAGCTACAGTTGTTACATGCTGTTTTCCCACCTCCTACCTACCCTTTGAGATGATAATGTCTGCAAAACACAGCAGTATATGTACAGTATTTATGTGCTATAAATTGTGGCACTTACTGTGAAGTGCACTGTGGAGCTGGAGCTCCCTTTTCTTGTTCTCTGTCTATTTGGGACATATATTGCCTTTCTTGGTGGAAAGGCAGGGCAGCAGCTTACACCTGCAGAAGAAATTTCTCCCAGGAAGTCACACACGGGTCTAGATCCAGTTACAAGTGACTTGGTAGCTGGAGAAAGTACTTTGGGGTAGTGGTGGCAACCACTGGAAGTTTGTTACAGCCCTGGATCCTGGAGATCTGGGGAGCCATAGAGGCAGAAGAGATTCATAGTACTTGTTGGTAAAACTTGTTAGGCATTTCCCCCTAAGGATCTCGTTGTTGGAGGGAATTGGATATGGAAAAGGCCATGGTTCGTGCTTTCTCCTACCACGTGCTGGGGACTGAATAAATTTATGTGGCTTTTAGTTGTGCAACAGTCTCAGACTGCCTAGTATGTTAAAGGGCAGTGCCCTCATGAGCCGTCACATGTCTGTGTGTGATCTTGCAGGTGAGATCTTCTGCGGGCCTGTCTGTCAGACCCAAACTGCACACAGAGGTGGAAATGTGATTACCACAGGCTCCATACACAGGCAATGTTCAGCACCTCCGGACTGAGCATCTGGACCTGGATAGCCCTCATGTGACTGCTCAGTAGAGCTGTGTCTGGAGTCCCTGCACATGCAGTGCTTACCCTGTGCCTCACTGTTATGTCCTGCCCATGTGCCTTGCCTTGGAAGAGGATCTGTCTTGTGCTTCATGCCAGAAAATGCCCAACTGCAGCACTAACACACCATAAACTGCAGGTTATTGATGTCAACTGGATGAAATGTCACCAAATTTGAAATTTAAGGAGCCAGGTGCTGGACTGCCTTCTCCACAATACTGTGCCAAAGCACCTGCTTCTGAGCACGATTCCTTCCCTTCCTGAGCATCTCGTGCCAAAGGCCACGCTGTCTGCAGTTCCTGCAGCAGATCCCTAAGGCAAACACTGTGTGTGGATATGTCCTGACATCTCCTCTTCCTCTTCTAGATTTATGCAAGTCCCTACTCTCATCTTTTCTCACTGCTCCTCCTTTCAGCAGCTGAGACAGCAGAGTGAGAGGTTTGTGAACTCTGGCTGAACTGATGGGATCTCTTCATAACACTCCACATTTCCGCAATTAGTTGTTGGAGTTTTTTTAATCTAATTTTATTTATTTTTAACAGGCACTGCTCCTAGATTTACTGAGCTGAATGCAATTGCTTAGCTTCATTATTCTGCTGCAATAGGTCTGCTGGCAAGTTTATTAAGCCATAAGGGATGAAAGGCAGCAAGTTTCTACTTGGTTATAGTGTGTGTTGTGTAGTGTTGATAAGGCACAAGGTCGAAGGCTCACAGCTTTAATCACTAGAGAAAAACACCCTGGAGAGACAGGATCTTATTGGTATAATGACATGAAAGTGAGTCATGAAAAAGTAACTGCTATCAACTTCCCCCGTTCCTCTTTGCCTGCAGAAACTGATGCTTGGGAGAGACCATTTGTAGAATTGCTCTAATGTCACATCTACGGCCATCTTCCCCTCAGAGGTTATGGGCCAGGTGTGAACTTGAAATGGAAATCCCCAAAGCCAGCTCCCTTCTATATCTCCTAGCCAGAGAGAGCTCCAGTTTTATTGATGAAATTCATGTTAAGGGGCTTCCTCTCCTTGCAGAAACCCTGGAGCTTTCTGTGTATGCAGGGGACCGGTCAGATCTTGTGGAGTCTGGCACGCTGCTGGTGGTGGCCCTGCCAGTGTGGCTGTGGCTTCACCCTGTGGTGCTGCTCTTCTCCCCTGCCAAGATGCCACTGGTGTCCTGCTTGATTGTAAAGAAGCATCATCATCCTTGGGCCCGACTGTAGCTGCAGCCACATGTTGTGCATGGGGACTCTGCTTTCCCTAAGCAAGCAGGTCGTGGAATGCTGTCTCTCGTTCTTTCTTATCCTTACGTACCGGTGTGAAAGCAGACTCTCAGATTTTTGCTCATATGTCTACTTTGTCATTGGTCATCACTATGATCTTTGGCAAGCCATGTCACCGGTACCAGTTTCCCAGCCTTACACACACCCCGCATATCTGGGCTAATAGTACATCATGACATAATCCAGTAATTCCAGGGTGAATTAACAAATTTTGGAGGATTAGAGACATATCCTTTAGAAATGCTAAGTGATCATATTGTCTCCCTGTGGAGGCTGTTAGGAATTGTAACATGACATCTGAGGGAAAACTACCATTATAGCAACACAGAGAAGCCAGATGGGCAAGTGATCCACACAGCTTATGTCAAGAAAACAGGAAGCATCTGTCTCTGTGGGGAATGGAAGAAATAATTAATGGATCCATGTACAGCCTGGGAGATTGATAGCTGTAATTTAGCAGTGGCTGTTCAGCACTTCTACCAGCAATGACAAAGTGGCCAGCAGTGTTACCTGTTTCCTAATCAGTCTCTTGATTGCAGTATGGAAGGGGCTGGGGTTACCCTCTGAAGAGAGAGATCTTACAAAACCGAGCAGCACTGAAATACAACCATATGGGAGACCATATGTGAGGACAACATCTGCAGAGGCCTTCATCTTTTCTTTCTCGTATTTTTCCACTTCTCATCTTACTGAATTGTAAAGGGTTATTTTATTAATATGTAGATCAGCTTCACAGCCATAGCTGAAAAGCCTGCTACTGTGAATCAAACTCCTGTGTCAAGGAAGCCTGAGCAGCAGAGTCCCATGGTGATGTCAGAGAAGCAGAGGGTTGCTGATTTAATGCTCTAGAGTGCAAAGTCTGGCCCTGTTGCAGGGGATGGAGGCTGGTGGGGAGCAGTGCATTACATGTTCCAATGTTGTGGGGCCACCAAGGTTGGTGTAAATTTCTGGCATTACAGAGCACTGTAAAGTCAAAGTGCTGATCCTCATTTTGTAGTTCTCCATCAGATGACTGGAATAGTCCGAGCCTTTTTTGGATGGAGTGAGGTGACAAGGGTTAAAGTGCTCAAAAGCTTGTCTGTTACCCCAGCCCTACATCCCAAAGATATAGTGTGAGAGATCACCTCTGACTGCAGATGTTGCCAGGTCTATCCAATACCCTGCAGTACACCAAGCCACCTGCAACGTGCTGCTTGCTCAGAAAACAGCTCTCAGAAGTTTTCTGCACCTGGGCTGTGGGAGGAAGCAGGATATGGCAGAGCTGGGCATCAGAAATAAGGAGCTGCAGGTCTGTTCTTGATCCTGGTTCCCTCTGGCAGAGACCTTAGGGAGTTTCCAGTGATTCAGTGAAGAGCAGGAAGTTGAGAGGGGGTCTCCAGGAGAGAAGAACCCAATGCCATGGGCACCAGTCCCTGGTCCTCAGCTGAGGATGTTTTATGCATAGATATTCATTAGTATAAGTGCAAGGTAGTCCTGAAGGCTGACTGGTTCAGACCCAACTTAAAAGCCTTGCTGAGGAGTAGCTGTAGTAGAAGCAAGCATGGAGCCTCAGTCTCCAAATTCCAAGTGCTGCAGTCCTTGGGGCTGGCTTTGCGTATGGAGAAAATGTTTAAATTATGTTCTCGGGTGACTGAGGGGGAGCTGGGCCTGTCCATCTATGATCTCTGCTTCCTGATGTGGCAAGTGAGTTGTATCTGACAGGTCTCATCAGGTTGTATCCTTTTGTGTGTGTGTAAGTCAGCAAATGGAGGGCCTTGCTTTTCACCTGACATGGCCCCAGTTTCGAAATCTAGTGTTGGAGAGAGACTTATTTTAAGGACAGAAAACTGTGGCTTACTGTTTTATAAGTCTGATTCTGTTTATAGCCCTTTTCTTGTTCTGTTCAACTTAGTGAAAGAGTTTTCATCTGGAGTAAATAATGTAACTCTTCCCTCCAGTGGAACTGTGATGATTCACACCAGCTTGAGTTTGGTTCCACTAACCTTAACTCCTCAATGCAATCAACTCTAACATAATTGCACTCTCATACCCATGTTTCACATCTTTGAGACTACTGCGGCAATTTTATATAACCTGGGATAAGTTCAAACCTGATAAAACTTCTTTAAGGTCACCCTGCATCTGCTGGGGATGGAGATGATGGGGATTTGATACAGCTTGATTTCCATATGATTCAAACTTCCTGAGCGTGTAGGGTTTTTGGTAGCACAGTGGGTACCTGGTGGCTCTTTGCTTCAGGAGCCCTGGTGGCACTGGTGGCTGAGTGTGGTGCCCAGGCTTTGCTGCAGTGAAGAGCCCATCGGAAGGGTTGAGGTGTTGCTCTCTGGCTGAGCTGCACTGGAGACAGCCGAGTGGAAGGCAGTTTGGAAACAGCGCAGCACTTGCATCTTTTCCTTTGGTGTAATGCTTTGGTGCTGTGGTTAATTGCAAGGATTTCTGGACAGGGGTTGTGCAGAACCGCGGACATTCACCCTGTGCTGGTCAGAGTAAGACAGCTGGAGCAGACAGAGGGTAGTGGGGAACCACATTGTTTCCTGGGTGCAGGTTGAACTGCTTTGGTCAGCTCTTTTTCATCCAAAGTCCTCAGTCAGTAGAGAAGAAGGGATTTGAAAGAAGGAGGGAGTGAATTGACATTATGGCAGTGGATGTTTCTGTGCCTTTTCATCTGGTTCCTTCATCCACCTCAAGGTCCAGTTGTTCACACACAGCCCTTTGACTGAACGCTCTCTCTTGCCACATTCTTTCCTTGGTGACTTTGTTGTACTGTGAGGATGTACAATGAATCTTTCCGTGGCTGCTGCAGTGACTCTGGCCAAGAACCCATGCCACGGCCCTCTCACCTCCAGGAAGGATTAGAGTGGGCAAGAAAGAGGCAATGAGCCACAGTAAATTGAGCCTGTGATATACTACAGAGCTCTCTTCTCTAAATGTCCTCCCTCCACTGAGGAAGGCAGAGTGCTTTGGTGATGGATTTCATGGAAAAGGACACCTGAGAGCAACAGCTATTTGAGAAGAGAGGTGTGCTTTATGGAGAGATTATGTTTTTGTTTAAGCTTGCTTGGATGTCAAGATGACAGCTGCGTAGAGATTGTGTGGACAAATGAAGTGAGAGCTAATGCTCAGCAAGAGCAATGCCAGCTTCCCAGGGGGTATGGGTTTGCAGAACTACATGAAATCAGATTTCAGAGATCAGCCATGCTGAAAAGGTATTGACTGAAGATAAAACACAAGTACTTACCTGCTTGTTTTCTGCAGTGCTTTATTGCTCACTTTTGTTTGGTTTTGCAGTAAGTAAAGGGATCTTTGTATTCTCTCTCAGTCAGGTCTACCCTTTGCAGGCCTACAGAGGTCATCACTCTTTCCTCATACAGGAAAGGCTGAATTACACAAGAGAAAGCAAGTCTTCATTTTCTGAGTGTGCCAACAAACAACATTTTTCATGATTTGGCCACATCTGCGGTGGACTGATGTGACTCCATCTCTTGAAGGATTTTTTTCCACATTTCCCATTATGGGGTGAGAGAAGAAATGAGGCCAAAGACATGATGTGACCAAGTATTGCCTGCTGTACTGTCCCTGGCAGTATAGGGGGATCATCTGGTCCCTCAACCACATTCCTGACCATGGACAGATGCTGCAAATGGAGCTTTTTCTGTGGGGGGCAGGCTCTTCTGTGCCATGGAGGTTCTGAGGGTTTAAGTTGATTTAAATGAAAATCCAAAGGTCAGGAATTCTCCAGAGGGCCCCACAGTAATCTTCTGAGGATTTCCTGTGCCGTGGATGACCACAGGCATGTAGAGACTGTGACTGTTAGCCATGGACCACCAAGCTGGCAGAGGCTTAGAATGTGAGATCTGATGGTATCATTCCCACCTGGGAGAAGGCAAAGTGGTGGCTCAGAGTGGTAGCAGCAAAATCCTGCCATTGGTGGCAAAGCTGGGGGTTGGCTCGAATTCTTTTCGCCCTCTTCCCTGTGCTACTTTGCTCTCCTTTCCCTGGGACCAAAAATGTGTTCATGAGGACTGCATCACAGGGCAGAGTCTTGCTTTGTTCAGGGAGGGAGGGAGGGAAGTCTCTATGGCAGCCTGGACTATGAGACTTCTCACATCAGGGTTGCTTCACAGTAAGAGCTACAGGGTGTTCTGGGTATCCTATTAGACTGCTAATCCTTGACATGCTCACCTGGGAAGTGCAAGATCCAGCCTATGTTTCTGCATTTGTTGATACCCTCTTAATCCCCTCAGAGCTGAGAAGAAGAGGGTCATGGCTCCATTTCCCTTGAAGTCGAAGGAGAACTCCTGCTGACGCCAGTAATTACAGATCAGGTACTTCTTTGTTCTGTCCCTGCAATCAGACCTTCCATCTGTTTTTCCATAAAAAGCATCAACAACCTTAGAAAATCCTATCCCTACTCTTGGCAGCTGGGGTCATGCAGGACTCATTAAAGAAAGTAAATATAGGATGTGGGCATGCCTGGCAGCGACAGCTTTCTTGTGGTGCCAGCAGGCCCTCTGCCAGGTAATGCTGAACTCCCAGTGAGAGCTTCTCAGAGCACCTTTGGGATGTGTACAGAAGAGTTCTGTGGTGAGATGAAATATTTAAAACCACTTTGGGTTGAAGCGAGGTGGGAGAGCAGCAGCCTCTTTAATCTGTGCACAGCTTTAAGACTGCATGTGAATCATTGATGAGGAGGGAAGAGTGTTTCTAAAGCTCTGGCAGGTCATTAAACCTGGTGATGGACTCATTAAACAGGGAGCTGCATGGAAAGCCCTGGACAAAAGCACCGGAGTATTTCACATCCATTGCCCGGTGGAGTGCCAGCACTTTTTACCTGTGACTTTCAGGGTATTGTTGCAGGGGATTTTATTAATAAAGGCAAATGTCTTAGGTCAGTGGATCGTGTTATGTAACAGAAAATGTGCAAAAAGCTTTTTGATCTGTGAGGAAAAAACATAAGAAGACACAATAGTTGGAATTCAGGACTCGTGGTGTTTCTAAACATCTGATTGCAGTGTGTAGGGGGATTGGGTAAATCACCACAGCCAAATCTTTTATCTGGGACTTAGTTGGCTGGGGAAGGTGGGGGAGTGTTGCAGTGTTAGTGTTCCCATGGCTTCAGTGGAAGAGAAGTAGAAAATGCCACTGCCAAGTGGTGTCCTCAAATCCCTGTGTTCACAGCTTCTGCTGGCCTGGGTGCCCACACCATAGGGCTGTTTGACCTCTGCTGTACCTCCTGATCTGTGCCTCAGGCTTCCTCTGACCCACCTGCAAAGACTGTACATGCTGTTCAGTGGGTTGGATCATTTTCTGGCCATGGCAATGACAAATGCAGTGTCAGATGATCTCTTCAAATGGTTTGAATTTTGTTCTCTTTGGAGAGAATTTTGCTTTTCAGCAAAACTGTGGTGAAGTGCTGGCCATAGACCTGAGTAAACCTGGCCTTGCTTATAGGCCCTGTACTTCATTTCTGATTGTTAAGTACACAGACCTAGATAGTTGAATGTCATCAACTGGTATTGCCCTCTTGGCTTGGATGGGTTTGCAGGATTTGAACAATAGCTCTGATTGCTGTACATTTACATAGCTGTGTTCCAAAGCACTGTGCAAATGTCATGCAGAGGAGATGGAATCTGCCTTCCTCAGGGGGATGGACATTGTCCCTTGGCTGGCAAGCAACCGGCAAGTGACCTTTTCTGCAGAAAGCTGCAGCTGTCTGCCCTTGCTTCTGTGGTCCTCAGGAGAGAGTGGGAACAGCTGCAAAGGAAAAGAACCTTCAAATTTGCAATGGGGAGGAGGAGCAAGAGGTTAGCAATGTGTAGGGTGCTTCTGGACTGAGAGCTCTGAGTTCCTCTTCCCTCTGTCTCTTGGTCTGGAGGAGAGCAGAAGGAGCTGGAGGCAACTTAGAGGAAGGATTTGTCCGTCGTGGCAGAGGTGTGGGGATTTCTCACTCAGATGAGGCCTTAAGGCTCAGGTAAGTCCATGGATTGCTTGAAGCCATAGGTGGTGGCAGGGTGGTGAAAGAGCTCCATTCCCCTTGCTGGGTGTGGTAGCTGCGTCTTGATGTTTATAGCTTCTTCTTAAACTTATGTTGGGACGTCGTACTTCTAAATGCAATTGCTTCTGGCAGTGTGGAGAGCTGATGCTGCTTAATATTGCTTAGGAATTCAGAAGAGGAAGTGGAGAAGAATTAAATATGAAGTTCCACTGCTGCTGCACATAAAGTTATCAAAGATGCTCTAGGTTTGTTCTCAACCAAAGAGTAATTGAGTTTTTCTTTTTGCTTTTTCTTTTTTGTTCATTGCTTGAAACAAATAAGCTCTCCCTTAAATGAGCTATTTCCAGAAATCCTGTAAGCAGTGTGCTCATTGGAGGTGGGAAGAGGGGTATGTGTGAGGGTTAGGGAATGCACAATTGGGTAGAAGGAGTGCAGTGGGAAAGAACAAATGAATTCCGACACTGTAAGTGAAGATTAAGCAGTGAAGAGAGTGCAGCTTCAGCTGGCAGTCATTGCATGAACAGCTTGGATATTTCAATAATCAGTTTAAGGATGAGTTTATCAGGCTCTTCAAGGTGTGTGGTTGTAGCTCAAAGCCATTGAAAGTCAGGAGAGATTATGACGGTGTGGAGTAAAAATGCATTAATGAGATCTCTTCCATCCGTGTGCGGAGGAGACAGAGCTGGTGTTGTCAGCAGCAGTTTTCTGTTGCTTGTGATCCTTAACTCCTGTTCTCAACTAGGAGCAGAGAATGTTGTTTATCTGTGGAGAGCTCTGACTCTACCTGAAGCTGAACCACCTCTGGACTCTCCTGGTAGTCTGTGGCTCTGCAGTCCTATGAAAACATCTATTTTCTTTCCCCTCCAGTTGAACAAAGTGGCCTGCAGAGGACAGAGACAGGAGCTCATCCTTGCCCAGATATGCTCTGGCTGGTGAATGTCACTCCCTCTTAAAGTCAGTGGGGCTGCAAGGACTGGCCCACATGGCTGTGCTGTCCTGGCCATCAGATAGACATCTGCACAAGCTTCCTGTCTCAGTGGGTTGGACTACTGCATTGTGTGTTTTTCAGTATTTCTACTTGGGCAAGTCCATAGGCAATTGCCATGAGAAGAACAGGCTCCCTTGGGAATCTCTGCCTGGGGATACCCAGAGGCTGTGCTGTCTCTGGCACTCCTCTGCCTGTAATTACAGGCAGCAACTCCATTAGATGCTGCACTAAGAAATTAATCCTTATTTCCTACTTAATCAAAAACCTCTTGTTAGAACGGTTTGTTTCGTTTTGGGGCTCTGTGGTGTGTGATCCCTCTCTGTGATTTCCAGCCCTCAGACTAGAAGGAATTCTGTCCCTTCTGATTTCTCCAGTGTGTAGGCAGTCTTCAGCTGAGATTTTTGGCATCTAGCAAGGGGCAGCCTCGACCTTGGCTACACTCAGCTGTCCCACAGGCAATTACTGCAGCTGCTCTCCATTTCAGCACACGGGGAGCTTGAGACTTGACCTAGACGGAGGAGTGGTGCTTTGAGATCCAAACCTCTGTCATGGCTGGATGTAGTAATGGTGTCAATATGGAACGTGCTTGCCTGGGAGTGTTTTTTGTGTTCATGCTTGCCTTTTTACTCTGTACTAGAGGTTGGCCTGATCCTTCTGCTAGGCGGGTAAAAGTGCATTTGAAGAGCACCGCTTACTGAGACAGGAGTGAACAGCCAGCCAATCTTCCATCCCCTCGTCTCATGAAAGAAAAAAAATGTCTGTGTTGTATTTCCCCTCTGGAATGACTTTGGTGTGTTTGATATTGTTCCATAATAATGTATGTCTTTTTGTCTTACTACTTTCAGCAGATCAATGTACCCATCTGAGTTTTCAAATCTAGTGGGACAGCAGAACATAAAGACAGGTGGAAGGGAAGTTCAGGGAGAAAAAAAATTCCAAAAGAAGGTACCACTTTTTCCTGAATTTAAAGGGGTGGAAGAAAATGCATTTGAAAAGGATGAAATTACTCAATATACTTTATGTGGCTAGAGGATAAGGAAGAACATGTGTGCACTTGCTGAATGTGTGCTGGGGAATGGCCTACAAAAGGTTGCTAAGAGCAGCAACATAAAATTAAGAAAAAGGGAAACTGTAAGCTGGAAAGAATAGAAATTGTCCTGAAGAGAGATGTTTGACAAGCTGTGGGTAATTTCCTCAAGGGAATGGATAAGCTCTCCACTGCTGTTTTTTTTTTTTATAGTGAACTGGACAAAACAGTAAGAAATATGCTCTAGGAACTAATCTTCTGTCAAATTGATGGATTAATGACCTAATTGGTCCTTTGGTTTCCTTCCATCTCTCATGCCTACTGTTCTGTGAGCAGCGGCTTCTGGTCATTAGGAATAAACTAGGTGAAAGGCATATGTTACTGGAAATACTCATTTACTTTCAATGATTTGGTCATTTTCCAGACCTCTTGGCCATGATAAAGCTTTGGTGCTGTAGGAGATAGAATGGGTGTGGAGCTCAGAAGCTGCCAAACTAAAACTTGCTTTTTGCTTTCCCTATAAGACCTGGAGTGGTTTCTGTCTCTTGGATAGCATATTTTTTTGACCTGGCTATTCTTTCAAAACCATGGCAATTCATTGTCTCTTCTACATCTGTAGGCTGTTCTGTGCCACCTTGCCCTCTCTGCAGGTTCCTCGGGGCTTCTCCAGGGCACAAATAAGCAGACAGATGGTTTTTGCACCAGGTCTCATGGGTCTGGGCTATCTGGTGAGGCAAACCAGATGGGAAGCTTTGAAAACATCCTTTTCCATTCCCCATGTGTTTTCCACCTTCCAAGTTTCCTGTGCTGCCTAACTTCCCAAATGTCCCACACGGAAATCAGACGCGTGATCAGGGAAAGAGAAAGGGCACGATGGCTGTATTTTGGTATTCTTGGTTCCTGGAAATTACTTCCTGTGCACTGGAGGAAACTTTAGGATGCTCAAGATACTCGAGAGACCCGAACCTGCCGATTCATTGAGAGAACATGAAGGTGGTTGGGGGCAAGCATGGCAAGGTACACAGCTGGGTCTTCTACCTATCTCATTTCATCCTAGTAACAATGAAGATACCATTTTTTTCTTCCCATTCTCCTTGACTGTTTACTCTTTCCTTTGCCTTTTTCTGTACCATTTAGGATATGTGGACCATGGCTACATCTACTGTGCTGCTACACTCAGGATTTCACATACTGAGAAAACTGTCTTGCTCTAGCTTCCTTGTCATCTCTTTCCCTTTGTACATCTGCTGGTAAAACAACCTGGCAATAGATGAAACTTTAAATACATTAGGCATTCATTTACATTTGAAGAGGGAAATAAAATATGCATGACTCACCATAATTCAGATTCACAGACTGTTTCCACATTACGTTTCTGCAATCAAAATTTGACTTTTTAAAACAGTTTTAATGACTGTAGGTGGTGGTATTTTTTTTTTCTTTTTTCAAGGTTTAAATGGTGGAGTTCTCAGGGCATTCAGTGAACACTTCCTCATTTGATAGAGGTGATCTCTGGATTTCATGATTTCTTTTCAGAGTCTTCAGGTCTGGTGAGCTGTGAGCATCATCAGTACCTCTAACCTGGGGTGGGGTTGCACAGACTGAGCCTTGGTTGGAACTGGTCCCAGGATGTTTTATGTTCCTGGACTCAGCTCAGTCCTAGCCTTTCTCTTATCTTATTTTTAATGGCTTCTTTTCTCAAACTGCTTACAGGTGTCTGTTCCCTTGGAATGCAGACTGCATTTACTGCTTTTAAATTGGCCAAAACAACCTTGGCAAATGCCACTTGAAGCTGCAGCTCCTATAACCCCCTTATGTTTTATCTTTCATTATTTCAGTGTTCACATTATTTGGTGCTGTTCAGTATTACCTGTTTGTAAATTACCAGAAGGAGATGGCAGTGGAGTGGAACCACTGATCCTCTGTCTATAGTTCAGGCTAATCTTAAAATCATTGGTATAAAGAGCACAAACCTTATGCTGAAAGGAGATTTCTGCAGACTGTATCCTTAGCTTTCTCAGTGCAGTGCAGGATTTCTGCATGTATGGGAAGGGATGTGATTGCACACGTGAAGACTGGTGCAGATCTTGGAGTCCTTTGAGAGAAGCAATAGTGAAGTTTTTAGGTAGTGAAGATGTGCTGGAGAGAGATGAAGCTGGTGAAGGAGTGATCTGTTAAAATCAAATGCCAGAAGATCAGAAGAATAAGTGTCTTCTGAAAAAAAAAGGACTAGAGTCACTTGAAGGGGAATGGCCACTGTGCTGTGTCTGCTTCCTTTGGCCCCTTGCACTTAGTGAATGCCCTTGGAATAGCAGCTCTGCTACTGAACTGAAGTGAGTTGTGCACCATGCTGGTGAGTTTTGTGTGCCCTGCGGACAGAGAATGAAAATGCTAATGCATGATTTATGTGTCAAGCCAGCACAGCTACATTACCTGGCTGAGCTGCACAGTGCACCTGTGGAATAGAGACTGCATCTCCCCAGGGTAGGTACAGTGCTCCTCACCCTGACCCCTCTGCTTTGCTGGGGTGGTTCCAGCTGCTCCTCCTGGGAGGGGAAGCATCCTGTGTGCTGCTTCAGTGATGCTCTAGAAGAGGGAGGAAAAACTCCCTGTGCTCAGCTGCTGACCAACAACCAGGATGCAGCATTATCAGTCGTGGATGTCCCTGGGCTGAATGTACCTGCTGAACTGGGAATCCAGGGAGGTGACAGAAAGTCACTCTGGGCAAGTTTAAAGGAGTCATTTCCCCAGTAATGTGAATAGTTCATATTTTCTTTTGGAAGGTTATACCATGTTTGTGGGTTTCCCTTCTGGATTCTACTAAGGCCTGACTGAGCAGGGATGGGGAAGAGGAGATGTAAAGAGGCTAAATCAGAACTGTGAGCATAAGAGAGGGGGGACAGTTTGACTTGAAAGTCATATCATTTTTCTTTTCCTGTCTTCTGTGTTTAGCTGTTCTCAGCAGCAGCCAAAGGCTGATCTTTTATCCTGGAGCTGGACTCTATTCTGAGCTTCCTACTGCTTCTGGTTCTGTGTGTGGGTGCTGCCTCTTGGAAATACTTGTGGGACATGGCCAGCTGTGGGCTGAGTCTTCAAGCTGTGTAGGCTTGTGGTGCAGGGGCAATAGTACATGAGATACAAGCACATGGTGTGAATACCATATGGATAATGGCTATTAATATCCCCTATTCTCTGGCTGCCATTTGACAAACACAACAGCTGGAATGCCCTATAAAGAAATTCAAATAACTTCTTGGAATGGAGACATTCACTAGTTCTGTGAAGATTTTGTAGAAGGCGCATTACCTTCAAGGGTATGCTGTTTGCCACAGATCCTTATCTCTTGGAGTTTTATTTCTATTGTTGATTCTTGTGAGGCTTAGGAAGGCCATGTGTAACCCAGCAGGTGGTTGTCAACTTTATCATGATGGCAAGGTGTGGCAGCAGGATAAAAGTCAAGCGTTATCTTCTCTATTGATTTAATGTAACCTCTGTTCAGCAGAGAGCACAGTTAAATGCAGATACACAGTTCTTCTTGGCTGTGTGGTCCTTCTATCCCCTAACGTGGGTGATAGTGAATAGGAATATAAATGTAACTGCCAGAGTGCTTCCTCTTTTGAACCCGTGCCATTGTGTCATGTTCTTAAAAGTTTTTTTGTGTCTCAGTTAGAAATTCCAGTTTTGGCAGTTGCGTTCACCTGTAAATGAAGAGATTGCAGGAGAAGGGAATAGCTACAAAATGTCCTTTTTTTGTGTGTCATGAGGTGTTCTCTGCTGTGCTCACTCACCACCCAGGGTTAAGTGGTAGACTTGCTGCCAGCTGAGCTGAAATGGGACAGCACTGCAGAGAGCTTTTTAATCAAGCAGATGATCTTGGTATCAGTGTTGGGATGTTACGTTTTGAAGCTCCTCAGTTTTATTTCCTAATGCCCTTATCATGTCTGTCCCTGCAAAAGCTCTGTGGTGTGTTTGGAAGTGGCACGGTGCTTTTCATGGTCTTAAGTGTGCCTATTAAAACAGAAAAAGGCCATATTGAAAATCCATTTTCTCCTTGCAGGTCTTGAGCAATTTTGTAAGATATAATAAGATGAGCAATCTGGTTCTGGCAGTGAAAAGAACAGATGCCAAGCTATAATTTCCCTTACCAGAAAATGCTGTGGAGTCACTTTGTGTTGTAGAAAGAAGAATCTGTGTTATTAATAGAGGACAGTTAAAACTTGGAGTCCTGAGAGCACACACTTCATCTGCTCTGTGCCATATGGAGGATGGTAGGCAGGGACACATCCTGGCCAGCCAGGAGAGAGACTGCAACATCTTGGAGTGTAAGAGGTTGTCCATACCCTGACTTAGCAGCAGAAACTGCTGGGTAACACACCCGATAACACCAAGGGGTTGTGTTTCTGACTGTAGGAACTATTTCTATATTTTTTTGAAGGCCAGCCTCCATGGAAAGTGGCAAAGCAAAGCTGGCATTACCCAATTGCACTGAACTGGTAACTGTGGGGCCCTTTTCACACTTCTCAGATGAACAGATTCAAGGAATTGGCAAAAAAAAGTCTTAAGAATGCTGAAATTTGCCTTTGTGAATATGTACTTTTTCTTGTCTCCAGAAATATTCTGGGTGTGTTGTCATCCCCACGTCCTTGCTGAGGTCAGACATCAGCAAGCTTCTGTAACAATACATCTGCCCACTTATTCCACAGATAACAGATGTGCAGCACTGGTGGTTGGTGCTGAGTCACAGGGGTAAATTCACATCTGGTGTTACTATATTTTAATATATAGTATTAGCTAGCAAGGGCTAGCATGCCCTAACTTGTTTAAGCAGTTTGCAACTTGTTCCCTATTCTGTCCAGCTTTCTTCTTATGATGATTGTGAGGAGTGCTGGGTCACAACTAACCTGTTTTTCTGCAGGCTGTCACAGAGATAACATTGCACTCTCAGCATCATCAGATTTGTTCATCTCCATTAACTGATGGGCTTATGCTTTTCTTTCCTCTCTTCTTTTAATGTATTTATAGAGCCTCCTTTGTTGCCTTTATGTCCTTGTTAGTTGTAATTCAACTTGTGCCTTAGCCTTCCTGATTTATCCCTGCACGCTTACGCTAGTCCTTTATACTTTTGAGTTGCTTGTCCTTGTTCCCTCTTTCTATACAGTTGCTTTTTGATTGTTCAGCCTTTAAAGTGCTCCTAATGCAACCATATTGGTTTCAAGCTATGTTCACTAGCTTTGCTCTGTACCAGGATAGGCTGCTATTGTGCTTTTTTACAGTCCCTTTCAGCACTACCAGATCCCCTGCATTCCTCCCTACCTTAGATTATCTTCCCAAGAGACCATCCCTCACAGTTCCAAATGTGTTCAAGTCTGATGCTTTTTTTTTTAAGTCCACATTATGTCTTCATTCTCCTCATTCTCCTTTCTCTTCCTCTGCTGTCTTATGATCACTTTCATCTGCATTGCTTTCCACCTTTCAGTCCTTAACAGTTTCTCCTTATTGAAATCAAATCTAAATTCCCACTACTTACTATAGTTTACCTCAGCTTTCAAAACCAAGGCTTATCACCATCACAAAGAACTTAGACTCTCTGTTTCATACCATGCTGTTTTCAGTAACCAATATCCTCCAGAGAATGTGATATTTCTGCTATTTACCCAGAAAAGGCTCATCCACATGCTTCTCTCTGGATAATTCTCTTCTTCCCACTTTTTCTCAAGACATCTGGAATAGGACTTGACATTTGTTCTGTTTCTGAGTTTCAAGCAAGCATTTCTGCCATGAAGTGCAGCACCCCTTCCCTTGTTTTGTTGTTATTCCCCCAAATATGTGCATTTATAGCTTCCTTATTTTTTTTACCTGTGTTCTTATTTCTTATAGCATCACTTGAAGTAGGCAAAAATTCCGAAGTTAGAGACCAAGTAAGTAAAATCAGAATAGGAGCCTTTATAATCGCAACCAGAAATTGGTTTTTCTTTCACGGTGGGTTTTGAGCTACTGTGAAATATTGCTCCTTATTATTGGGATCCAATACAAAAGCTGGTGTATTATAGCTTTGTTTTAAATGCTGTCTGCCCCTCTACTTAACAGGCTTTATCAGAGAATGTATTTACTGAGTCATTTGAGGCCTCTCCTCTGATACTACTTACAAATAATAGGATGAGAAGAAGCGGCCTTACGTTGCACAGGTGAACTTTAGACTGGATATTAGGAAAAATTCCTTCACAGAAAGGGTATGGAGCACTGGAAGAGGCTGCCCAGGAAAATGGTTCACCAGTTTGAGGTATTTGGTAGACATGAAGATGTGGTGCTTAGGAATGTGGTTTGGTGCTGGACTTGACAGTGTTAGTTTTACAGTTGGATTTGATCTTAAAGGTCTTCTCCAACCTAAATTATCCTGTGCTTCTACTTGTTCCTTCAGAGCAGAGTTACCTGGCCAGTGTTACCTTCCCAGTTACTTGGGAATCAAGAGACCACATTAATTCTCATTTGTCTGTCCCTCACCGGATCTGCAGTCTGGCCTCTCATAGCTTTCTGTTAAAATAGTCATTCCCTTTCCCAGAGAAGGTGTATTTGCAAGCTTGGCTGGTCTCAGGTGACATGGGTGCCACTGGTTTAATAGCAGGAACAGGTAAATACGGATGTGAAAGGGGACAAGCATTTTCAGTAGAACTGATGCATAGTTAAATGAAGAAACAGTGCAGATGCAGAACAATATTTTTATTGGACTTACAAACCTCTGCAATATTTGATATATCCATAAGTTCTGTCCACCACTACTGGACCTATTAGCTTGATCCCATTTCTTTTGAAAGCCCCTTTTTTCTATTTCTTTTTTTTTTCCCCCGAATCCTTAGGCTGGGAGTATTAACTCATTATTTCAGATGCTGCCTCAGTCTTGCTCGCTTAGGATGGTTTCCAAGAAGTTGTTTGCCTAAAGTGAGAAAGAGAAATGATTCCATTATAAGAAGCTTAAGAGATCATTTCCCTTTCTTGTGAATTGATTGATTCAGCTAGTGCAGATCACAGATGGGCAAATGATTTGACTACCAGCTGAGCTGGGATAGGAGTGGTATGTTCAAGTTTCTGCTCTGCTCTAGGTTAATCCATTGCCAAAATCAGAGGTGTTCAGAAGCCTAACTCTGAAGAGGGGTTAGAGATGCAAGTGTTTGATTTGGATATCACAAGCTCTGAAGTCCCCTCTTGTTGAAGATATATGTAAATACCTTTCTCTTTTGTCTGGAGCCTGGAAACTTTAAAGGTTCTTTAGTAATAAATGGCTGGGACACAGTTTGTCTAGAGAAGAAAACTCATGCGAGGTCCAGGTTATCAACTAACAGAATAAATTAGCCTCCAAAGCTCATGTGAATGCCCTCATTCACACATAGAGTGGCCTCAGGATAGAGGAATGAGTGGCAGGGCTTTAAAACTTCTAGGACAATGATATCCATTTGGGAATATAAGGAACCCTAATTCATGTGTGCTGCCACCATGCCACTTGCTAATCTACCTCATCTTTTCCGAGTATTCTCATGAAATGACCCACAGTTAAGTCTCTTAGGCAATTACGTGAGCGTAATCATCACAAACGCCGGTTTCTTTCGCAAACCCCGGTGGCAACAAATGCAAAGCATGTTCTCCACAGCTGTAACTGCTGTCAGTATATCCCATCTCTGTCAGCATTCCTGCCTAAGTCTCGCTCCCTCCAGCTGTGCTATTCAACCATCTGTGCCAAGTTTCAAAGAACTCCTTGCATCCTGCCATATCTGTCTTTTCCACATCAACATATTTTGAGGCTCAGGCCCTGTCTCGCAGGGACATCCTGGTGGTGCTGCGTACCAAGGCAGACAGCTGCAGCAGTGGGTTGTGTAGATGTTGAGCTGAGGAGCAAGGCCTGTATATTGGACTGTTCCCAGGGAAAAAATAGCAGTGAATTGGTCTTCATATTGCCTTTTGCACCTCAGTAATTTTTCACCTACATGGGAACAGACAGATCAGCATTGAGCTCTGAAGGAAATAATTTATTGCATTAACAGATAATTATTGGGGAACCCTGTATCCTCACATGAAGTATAAGCCTGCTCCTGTGTGCAACAGGATAACCATCTGTCCTGGGGTCTTTAACCTCTAGACCTGACAGCACAAGGGCAAAACAGAAAAGCCTTCCTGTTACAGCACAGGGATCAGAGGAAGCCTGTGTAATTACTGGCCATTAAATAAAGTATGCCCCTAGGTCTTCAAATGCCAAGGCACATGTATAATTAGCTGATAAATTGCAAATGAATAATTAGCCAGCAGCAGAAGCCAGAGGAGCAGAGGGATGCTATTCACCTTCCCTTTCTTCTTGCAGGGAAGAGCACTATGTACATTGCTTACTTCAGTGAAAAGTTGGTTATTGGGTTAAATGGCATGAGGACTATCAGAATTGGGAGACAGCACTTCACAGGGTGCCTGGCCCCAGGATTTGCTATCTTATGAACCACTGGTGTTATTTGTATAGTTTGGAGATGAGTGGTGGTCGTACCCTCTGTTATTTCATGTGGGTTGTGTTTGCACAGTCTGAGGGATGTGGGACAGAAGCTGCTGCTTCTGGCAGTTGTTCTACCCATGGAAATTATCAGCCTCGGGATGTTTGTAGGAATGGATTTTTAGGTCCAGATTTGTAGGATTGAGGCTGGATTTTCAGCTGCCTGGTGTTGATACAATGCTGATGACACAAGGATTGCTCCAACATCCTGACTTTCACCTCTTGTGATGATGGCAAGGAATGGAACCTCATTCAGGTCACTGTGCTGAGCTACAGCACATCAGCTGAGCTGCAGTGACTGTCCTTGACTGCTGGGTAAAAAATAATAATAGTAAAAAAAAATTAATTTTAATCTCCTTTCTTTGCAGTTTAAACTGTGCTAGATAATCTCACCATTTTGTGATGAGTTTCCATGGATGTTTACAGTACTTCAGAAATGTCAGCAATCAGATGCCTCTTTGAGCTTCTCCTATTTTCATAATTACTGAATCTTTAAAAACAGTTTTCCTCTACACACATCAATATTTCTAGATTTGACAAAAGTTGGAATGAAACAAATAGAATCAGACTTAGGAGCTGAAATCAGATTTCTTTCAACTAACTCCCCAGTTTGGGAATTTTCCTATCAAAGGGTGTATTGAAGGGTGTATTGATTGTTCTGAGTGCGTGAAAACCTCACCATGTTTAGTAATGTAACTCTGGGTCTAACAATCTGAAGCAGACTCATGGCACCTCTGTTCAAGAAATGGGCTGTTGAATAGAATTACTTGTTTGCTTGCAGTATGTTACTCAGCCTTTAGATGTCTCCTGCTGCTGAAATCAGTTTGGAAAGGGCACTCCGTGGTTATCAAGGAAAAGGGAATGTGAGTTTTGCTGAAGCCTCTCTCTGTTATCTTTAATGGGTGACTTTATATGTGACATTCGCTTTGAGAAAATATCTAATTCCATACACCATGGCAGCTAACAAGGGTGGGTAGTGATGCTTATAGCTCCCAAGTCAGTTTATGCATTTCTTCCCAAAGCAGCTTTTTTGAACTCTGAAGCTTATGATTAGGTCTAAATATAACATTTCAAGCAAAGTATATATGTGTTTCTAAAGTTTGAACACATAGAAATTAATTTGTGATCATAGAATAGCAAAGATGTTTTTAAACATTAGATTAATATAAGAAGAAATAGCATTGGCATGCTGGAAGTGACTTTAGAAATACTCTTTTATAAGTACATACATAAAAATTATTTCATATGCATAAGCTTTTCCTCTCAAATAATCCCGCAGCATTTTGCAGATGGATGTACTAACTATAGCCAGTGAAAAATTGAACATTAAAATGCAACCTGAGAAGTGCTAAGATTCAGAAAAATTTGCAGATTTTGAGAAAACTGAAGGCTTGCTCCAGAAATTGTTTTTAAGTGCTGAGTTTTATTTTCTTCTCTCTCTGGTTTGTATAAAACTATCCCCACCAAAGATGCAATTTTTTTTCCTTACAGTAATTTTTTTGAGAATCTGTTGTGTTTTGCACGTTTTTTCCTTTCCCCTTCCCCCAAAATACGCTCAACATGATGGAAATCTGATGATGTTGAATATGGCAGTGACTCCACCACACAGCTTTAACTTTGGGAGTCAAGGGTATGAAATAGCAAGTCAAAATCAGAGGAAACTTAGGAGAGCTGTGGTTCAGAGGGTTAAAATCTGTTTGTAAGAAGGCTTATACCTGCTTCTTTCAATCAGTGCACTGCTGTTTTGATTATCAGGATTAATGATCTTGACTTTTGGCTCTCAATCAAAGAACTATGTCTCCAGTGCAGTTCATTTCTCCTATTGAATAGTTGATTTAGAAACCATTAAATAACCTCCAGAATCTCCAGTGTTGCTAGAAGCAGCTGTGATTGAAGCTGTGGATAATTTCTGGTTGGAGTTGGTTAGGTTGTTTCTTCCTCCCACTACACTTCTGGAAAATTCAAAAGCTTTCTGTGTTGAGAACTTTCTGGAGATACTGGTGTCGGAATGACCAGTGGAACCTGGTGGAAGGAGATATATGAAATAGACAACGAAGCTGCACCCTGCAAATCATTGCAGAATGTTTGACCAGAGCCTGTGAGGCTGTGAAGAAAACTTGTTTCAAGATTCCAGTCTTCACTGGAAGTATAAAAAGTTGGAAATCTTACAGGAGGAACAGTTCTTTAAAGAAATCTGACCTAACTTTTCACTCCAAAAGCTTTGGAAGCAGACGTGTTTCTAAACAATTTGAAAGACATGATTTTTATCACCTTTAGGAAAAACTAAGATCTATTTGGGATTAGTTTAGATCAAAGTGGTCATTCCTGAGGATATAGAAAGAGATTAGACAAGGTCATTTGCTAACTGTATCTTCTGTAATTCTTTGATTGTATCTCATTTCATACTCTATCCTGGGATGTGAAAGCATTGGAATATTTGGAACTTCTCCGTGATTTTTTGCTCACTTGTGTGATGGGAAGGTTTGTACCAAGAGGTTGGACCGTGTTATGTTGAGGTGTTAATGAGCTGACCTCTGCAGAAGACACGATACATGGTGCATTGCACTGTTGAAGTTATGCCTAATTTTTAATTTGTATGATTTATTAGGGCTTAATTTTAGACCAATCTAAAGATGCTAAATCTAAATGCTAATTTTTAATTGCACAGGCAGAGATGAAAATGCTTACATATTTAAAGAGTAGCTGAATTAACTCATCCTACTTCTCAAGGCAGTTTGATGTTTTCTGTCAGCTAATACTGCCTTCCTGGTAGCTTTGACTATGCTGAAAAACTATTGTTGTTTAATTTCCTGAGAAGATCTTTGCACAGTACATGTGGAGAGAGGGAAGACTTCATGCTTATAAAACCTTTGTTTGAAAAAATCACAGTTTTATTTACTCTTAAGGATTTCCAGCATTCTCAGCCCAAGGCTCCTGTGATCATGGAGTGTACGAGATATTCTGATATTCATAGTCAGGAAAAGTCAGGGAGTTAAAAGTGAAGTTGGGACTGTATTATTCTCTGAAGTTATAAAAATGAAAAGCACCAAGCGTCTTTCATGATTTCACTCTGAGATCATGAGACCAAATGATTGCATAAGTGAAGTGACAGGACAACCAGGTGCTTGATGGAAACTGTGAGCTTCGTCAGGCCAACAGGATTGCTTCTTCTTTAGTGTCATGTAGGAGTGAGAACGAGTGTAAATGGTTTTGCCACTGGTTTTCTGTGATGCTTTCCTAGTCACCAAAGCTTTCCTTCTGTAATCTCCTGGCATGTTGAGAATTGAAATAATTCTTTGTGTCTCAGATCTTTGGATAGAAACCAGAGGTTTGGGCTCAGATCTTGACCACGTCCATAAATATTCTGTACTGCTTCCTTGGAGCAAAATTTACTGTTGGTAGATTAGCGTCCTTGTTCAAAACAGTGGTCAGAAAATCACCACGAAACAAGCTCTGTTAGTTCTGGTCTCTTCAGGATCAAATTTCATTCTGCACAGGAACAAACTTTGTTGCTTTCGACTGGAGAGTCATAATCTACCTGAATTTTAGCTAGCAATAAGATTGCCTGAGGAGCAAAGGGAAAGGATGTGGAAATTCTGGTGTTACCTGTGTGCATTGAGTAATGCATTGATTCTGTTCTTAAAAGAAAGCACTTCAGAGTCTGACTTGTGGGAAGGTGTAAATAATTACAAGAGGATTAGGTCACTCCTGAACTGATTCAAGAATGCCTGGCAGCCACAGGCCCTTCAAATGGAAGCACAAGCAGCTTATAGGCAAGTGTCAGGGCGCTAAGGAGTATTTGTGTGTGCAGATAGGCCAACAACATGATGGGGGCATAGTCCCTTCTTTTGTAGGTAATGCTCTACATGTGTTTGAAGATCAGATAATACTTAAACCAGTAGTGAGGGCAGGACTGGGCTCTAAACATCCATCCTCCCATAGACCCCAAATTTTGAAGTGTGGGAGAGAGAGAAGATTTCATCTTGGTCTTATCTTGCTCCAGTTTTGTGCTACAGCTAGTGGCACAAATGGTTTCCATAATGTATCTTGATTTGGTCATATACCACTTCACAGGCTTCAGGTCTCTCAATCTCATTTTCTCACTGGCAGAAAATCACATATTATAATTTTGTTCCTCTTTCCCTTATCTCTCTAGCTGTAGGGACAGACAGGCAAGCCTTAATTGAGCTCAGCCTATGGTTGCTGTAACTTGTCTTATGACTACTTTCCATTTCCATCCTGGCTTGAGGATCTCAGAGCTGGCAGTAAACAAAAGGTAAGGATGAAAGTCCTTGAAAGACTGAAATGGCTTCTTGTCAGTCCACACTAGATTGCCTTTCAGAGTTAGATTTCATGGGGAAAGCAGGCTGAGGCCTCCAAAGTATTAATCTAAGCCAGTTCCATGCTTAGGGAATATGAATCTCTGCAAATGGTTCTACTGGGGGCTGAGAAACCAGATGCAGGTCCCACAGTGCAGTATAGATGCTCTCTGCTGTTTGCCACCACAGCAGTTCACAGGGATGGCCCTTCATGGGCTGACCTCCAGGGAGACACTAACAGGACAGAAAAGCACTGCACCAAGGGCTACTAGACAGAGCCCAAAGTTCCAGCAGCCAGAAGGAGGAGGTTGCTCATCTTTGCATTGCAGTGAATCTCTGCAGAGACTTGCATTACAAGAAAAGCTCTGGCAAAGAGTAAGTCTCAGTGGCTTCAAAAGCCAGGCTTCCATGGAGCTCCTTAAAGTGCTTTCAAAGCAAGCTGTCTTAGGCTATTTCATGGGTGCTCATCAGCCCAGAGAAAGCTTCTAGAGAAACATTTCTGCCGAAATTGCTGCCTTTGTTAGACTCCTGGATGCAAAAGTTTTGTAAGAATGTCCTTGGAAGGCCCTTCTGGAGACAAAGGGGTTTAAAATTTCCAAGAAGAATGTAGATATTTGTAAATGAAAAAATTACCAAAGACTTTAGATAGCTTATGTGACTGGACCCTATAAATACACTTTATATCAAGCCCCTGTTACGGCAACAGTCCAACACATATTTGCCTTCATGGATTTCTGAGGCTGTTCTGGAGCTTGGTCTGAACCCATCTGGTGTTTGGATCCCTTCTTAGAGACTACAGTGACTTGTTTTGTGTTCACAGACTTCTGACTGTTACTAATGGCCAAACAGCAGGGAGGTAAGAGCAGAACAGTGAGGAGGGTGCAGAGGAAAGGTCTTTCAACCCATGTTCCTCAGGTTGTCTTAATTAAGGCATAAAGGGCATAAAGGGTTTTTTCGTCTTACGCACACTGAAAACAACTGCTCGTGTGCGTCAAAAACATTTCATTCCCTTCGTGGCCTTCTCTGTGTATTGATTTACTCAATTAGTAGTGCATGGCATGTTTTTCTTTTTAACAAAACGGTGTGGGACTTTTGACATTTAAAGGATTGGACAACGCACAGGAAACACACAAGCTGTTAGAAACAGTCTTTGGTACCAAGATTCCTGGGTCTCTTTTCACCCAATACTTACAGCTTCTACAAAGCACAAAGTACTCCACCTTTCCTGTCTTTGCAAAGCATTTATGGCAATAGAGACATACTTTGTTACCTGTAATTGTTGAGACCCTTATAATGCCACTGGCTGCCAGAAAAATAGTGAATTACATGAAGAAAGAAACCAAACCCAAACAACTTTAGTTGTTTTGTTTCTGCAGTGTTGACATCAAATACCAGACATCAAATGGAGTGAAAAAAGTCCCTAATGTCTTGTTTTTTTGAAAAGATATAATGATCTCTCCCTCTCTGACAGACAGTTTGTTTTTGGTCACATTCAAAGCTCTGTTTCCTTTGTTCCTGGTAATGGGAGGATGTGCCCCTGAAATGTGTCTGTATGGAGCAAGGCTGGAGTTTGAACTGAATGTTTTAAGAACGATAATCAAACGTTTGTGCTGCTGTGTTCTTCCCACTCTGCCAGATGCGAGCCAGAGACACTGCTTGATCAGAGCACGGAGACTGAGGTCTGGTCTCCTTGCTGATTTACTGATGGCACAGACATATTGACTCTACTGTGCTATCACTTCCTGCCTCTCTTTTGTCTTGCAACGTTGGACTGCAATTGGCCAGTTCTTCAGCCAGATTCCAGAGGAGCTTCCTGGGCTCTTGTGTTTCATTTTCCCTGCTCAGAGCTTGGGGTTGTATTGAATTAATATGGCTTCTAACTGGAATGGGCAAAATATTTAAAGAAGCTATAAAAATGATGGTAACTCATTTTCCCTGTTTACTATGTTTTCCTGCTGTGTAGGTTGCTCAGTTGGGAGCTCATGTTTGTGGAGGAATGGAACCTGGATATTTCTGCTCGGAAGTGGAGGGGTCTCTATCAGACTAAAGCAAACCTGAAAGGAGCTCTTGGCAATATATGAGGGTTGGGCTATTGCTGGCTGTAGGAAACTGTGCTGACACTTGTCAGCTTGGCATAACTCAGTAAGGTTGGCCATGTGCAGTTAAAAGTCTGTGTAACTCGCTAAGCAAATTTTGCCTCAAGGTTAAAATGCCAGATTCCAGTAGAATTTAAATATATCTTCATTGGCATCTTAGAAAATCCCATCATCAGTGACCTGCTGGGTAGCTTTTTCTTATCGTACATTGTTTTACCTGCCCTTTTGCTTTAATTTTTTGAAATGAACTGGGCTGATGCTCATCAGGAATTAAATGTCCCATTTCTTGGCACAGACAAGTGGTTTAAACGTTTTCTCTGAAAGAGGTGGGTGGAAAATTCCATTTTAAAATTTCGTAAAAACAAAAATACATGTGTTAGGGGGGTTTAGCTAGGCCAATCTGAGTCCTGTAAGTGTCATAAGATGCTTACTTATTTCAGGTTGGCCTGTATGGGGATTGCTGGTTCCTCATTTTAGTGAACATTGACTGTTTAGTCAGTATCTGAGGCTGTAAAGATTGTTTAGGTTAGGTGAAAAAAGTGCTGATGGTACTAAACACTTTCCTGATATAATTGGATTCACCCAGTGACTGTAGGCAAGCCTTTCTTTCAGTTTGTCTGCCTCAAAAGTCCCTTTCTTTTGAAATATGTACTTACTTGTAGAGCATGAGTAAACAGTCAGTCTAATCTGAGAGTCATGATTTCCTTATCTTTCACTAAAACGGAAGTTTCATTGTTCCCTCATTCTACCCAAATGGAGGAAGTCTACCAAACCAGTCCGCTGGAAAGTGGTGTGAGCACCTACAAATCAGAACAAGGTAGCAGTGAGACAGAGGATCTCAAATATAGCCCTGTTTGGACTTTGGCAAGTAGAAAATGAATTTATTTCTAGGGCTGTTTTTTTAGGTGGCATATAACCAACATTTTTTCTCTTCACACTCAAAATACTCTGCCTCATCCATTTTTTTCTATACCCTTGCTTTTCGTCACAGTGTGCTGAGTAACGTGCTCCCCAGAAGAACATGGGACAGACTTCTATTGTCATACAAGCTGTGAAGGGCCCTAGAGATTAAATTATACAGTTAGAGCTGTTGCTGACAGCTCATTGATTTCATTGATTTTTGACAGCTTTGCTCAGGAGAGGAATAAATTTATTGAGATGTATTAAACTCTTCATCCCTACCTTGGAAAGGGGGTCCTCTTAGGGCTGCAGAAAGTGCTGAAAAGAGGGTGTACAGTGTCTGAGAGAGATACTTGCCCCAGCTGCCCATCTGATAGTAGCAGAGTTCCTGGCTGGGTTTCTCTTGTTCTGCTCAAGGGAGTTCCCTTGTGAGGCTGAGTGCCAGCAGCCGCCAGTTTGAAGAAGGGCTGAAATCCTCTACCTTCTCCTGCTGGGGTGCTCATAGCAGGACCCTGCTTTGCGTGCAGGGTTAAGGTGGCCTTGGGCAGCTGACAAGGGGCGTATCCTAAACAGCTGTGTAACTATTTGAGCGTCTCTGGGTCTATCTGAGGTATGATGTGAGGATACAGCCCACTCATCTGAGGGCATTTCTAGCCTGGTGAATATTCCAAACATGGCAATTTCATACGGAAGCCTCTGAACCTCTTCACCAGAGCAAGTTCTGCTCTAAAAACAAAACTGTCCCCTCTTTAACTGGCAGATCTGATATAACACAATGACCCTGGTGCTCTTGGGAAGCTTCACTCAATCTTCTGCTCAAGGCGACTGTTCATTCACTCTGCAGCATAATTGCCCTATTTCAAGGCTACAGCCACCTTCCCTTGGGACAGGTTTCACCTTTGCTCAGCTGAGCATGTGTAGGAGTGATCCACAGGAGCACATGGAAAGCAATTTAAAGCAGCAAATTCCCTGCTGCTTTCGGAAGCTGTTAAATCAGGCGGCTCTGGAGTGAAGAGAGGGTACAATGGAATAATTTGTCCCATTCTGAATAGTTTTTTCTGTTGTGAGCTGACATGGCTATTTTCCTCCAATGCTAAATTCTTCCAGTATAAATTTTTCAACAAGGATTTTCTTTTTTCTTAACAGCAGTGGAAGAAAAAAAAAATAAGATAAAGGTGGTAATTTTGATGAATATGCTATGTATTTGTAGTCTGGCATTTCCTCTAACTCAATAAATCTATAATAATAAAAAAAAGATGTTTGGATACAGACAACTAATATTTTTACCACTTGTTTGGCACTGATTGATGGAAGGACTATGTCTGATTTTTCGGTCTTGAATGACAGAAATAGGTCACGAGACTGAGTGAAGTTAATAAATGATAAAGGATACTGGTCCAGATTCTGCATGTCTCCTACACAGCAAGAATTTTAATTCAGGCAGTAAACATCTCCCTCTGATTTGCCTTTGCAGTGGGCTGTGCTGATGTGTGACCTACAGAATGAGGCAGCTCATGCTATAGAAATGAAGGTCTTTGTTCTGGTGTCTCCAGTAATGTCCAGTGGAAGTGGTCCTTAGACACTGCTATGGTGTACTCTTTCCATCACTTCCAAGTGATTAAAAGTTTCTTCATTAGTTGAGGGCTTCAGCATGTGTCAGTTTTGGATGGTTTGGTTGAAATTCTGCTTGCCCTTAATCCTTCAAGATGTCATGTTAACCAGACCTGGCTAAAACACCTTCAGTTAAAACACTTGGCTTCCTCAGCCTTATTTTGCTACTTACCACACATACGGTGAAGCCACAGAGCTGATTTTACGCATGACCTGGTGGTTTTGATTGGTTTGATTTTCTGGGGACCTTGAGTTAGCTCTTTCTGATATGCTTAACCGTTTCTGTTGTGTTTAAGAGAAATACCCCAAATAATCTGAGAACAGCCATTCATGGAGGACCAGTTTTAGACTGGTTTTTATTGTTCATTTGTGATTAATGGATAAACACAATCTGCAAGTTAAGTACACCCTGTGCTACTTCTAGAAGTCTGTAGAAATAATCTGCTGGACTTCTTGTTTGACCTATTTTACATAGAATTCCTGGGCAGTGTAACAGGTATTAAACCAATAAAGATATGTGCAAATAGAATAGCATAAATTTCTCCCAACTCTAATGAAAAAGAGAATACTCTTTCAGATTTTTAAGTTTATGTTTTGCTAGCTGATAGCACTTATTACAGAGGTCTCTCTGCTCTAAAATTGGACAGACATATTTTCTTTAAATTGAGTAATGCTTAAAGTTTCCATTTGTTAAACAGTTCATTAGCAATTTCTTTTAACTAAATGGTTATTAAAATGTTATCTTCCTCTCCATCAGATCAATAGGACCTTCTCCAGAGGTGTGTGTAGCCAGCTGTAACAAACAGTGTTCATATTTATACTGAGCTGTGCTGTTCATGGATCATTTATGGTTTGCTAGTGGTTAAATGTCCACAACAAAGATGTCAAATAAAATGTGACTTCTCTCTTTTGCCTGACCAGGCTGTCAGTGTCCTGTTAATGGTGACTCCACTGAACTTGACTAACTTGTTCAGGGGAGTGTGCCAACAGTTTAAGAGAGTTGAATCTTTTATTATAATCTAGGAAGAGACCCCCCTCCTGGCTCTTCCTGCTTTTAGATGAATTCATCTGCTGCTGGCAACTGCATTTAAACTGAATTTGTAGCAATACAGAGCCAAGCTCAAATCACCACTGAAAGTTGCTCAAGAGAATCATTCAGTATGCACCGAATATTACCCTTACCCAGTAGGAGTCCCTATGGGGGAGAAAACAGTTTCAGCCCTCTAACTGATCCCAGAAGTCACAATGGAGTCCTCCCTGGCCTTCTCCCCATCCTTAATTCACCATGGTACTATTTCTTTCCATTCAGGTGGAGCCTGAGTGACTCCAGTCATACATACCTTTGTTACTGATTGCTGTAAAAGTCTCTTGCTTTGCTCTTAAAAATATAGTCATTGAAATACAGAGCACATGCTCAGTGAAGGGTGGTTGTACCTTGGAGGCAGGTAACTTTGGGATGGAGGTGTGGGTGAACCAAGTTCATCTGAGGAGAGCTGTTTTGCCACAGTTGCTGGTTCAGCAGCAAGACATCTCCTGTCTCCTTTGGTTGACAGCTGCTGTGTGATTTATCGGCTACGTGGTACCATTGACTTCCCATCCCTGCACGAATTACAGCAGAGCCTGGCTGCCATGTCTCCACCTGCTCCCACCTTCATTTCATCCCTCTTAGTCTGTACACAAGGTTGCAGGCTGAGTTGTGTGGGGAATCATTGTGGAATACATTTTGTACATGCTAACTGCATTCCATCCTATAATTTCTAACTTCTGCTGGAATGTGAGTAATATAACTTCCCTGTTTTCTCTAATTTTACCCACAATCATCATCTCACACAGGGGTAATTGTACTAATTAATGCTTTTTAGTATAAAGAAAACATTACTTGAGAACTAAGGGTTGTTATAATAAATTTCCTGGAACATTAAGTAATTTGTTTCTCACGGAGTTGTTTCTCTCTGTACTCCTGGTTTCAATCGCTATATACTCAAGTGCATCAGCATCTTGCAATAAAGCAGAGGGATTAGTTTGAAAATTCCTAACTACCTGTCAGTGGAAAGACAGGGACAAAATTATAGCCCTTCAGGAGCTTATCATTGATCATTGTTTTGATTTTAGGTGCCACACTAGAACTCCAAGATTTTTTCAATGCTGGAGGGAGTACTATGAACCAGGCCCACGTGACCTGGAAGCCAATGTTACTACAAGGAGGAGAAACTTGATTTCTCAAGTCCTTGACTGGGCTAATAACTGGGACCCTGCACCCATTTGTGTCAGCAAACAGCTTTGGTTCTTGTTTTCTGTCTTACGGGTAAGAGATTGACAAAGCAGAAGTAATTGCCCTAAAACACTTGAGACATCAATGGCAGAGTTGGCACCAGCTGCAAGCTACAGAGAGCTTTTGATGCAAGATGTTGCCTTGCTGTTTTTAAACATGTTCAGTTAAAACTGTCTGAGCTTTGTACACCTTTCTCTTTTGTCTCAATTATGTGCAGCTTTCCTCTGTTACCTGCTACGTGAATTGCCAACCTGGCCTCTCCCAGAAGCCGCTCCATCTGGAGGATGAAATTATCAAAACAAAACAGAACAACCCACCATCACCACACCATCTACAACAAACCCAACACCCCAGACCCAAAACCAAAACAAGCCAAAACCCCAAACTGTAAATTCATGTCTGCAATGCTCTTGGAAGCAATACTGCAATGATAGCTGCCCACTTGCCTTCTAGATTTGCAAACCAAGTAGGTTTTTTTGAGAAGCCCAAGTGTGTTTTTTTGTGTCCTCATTCCTCTCTGTACCCAAACGTACCTCAGGATGAAGTTGCAACTTTGAGATCACTATCTCAGAAGTTGTCTTAACTTTCAAGAAGTTGCACCAGGAGCATCAAAATATACGAAGACTGCTTTCCAGCATGGCTTTTGACTCTTTTGCTGTCTCTTCCATCCCTAAGACTGGGGCAGGGAGAAAGGGCTGAGTTTTCTGATGTCTAACAGAAAAACATTTCGCAGGAAGAGACATTAATTTGGGGATCTCTTTTCTATTCATTTACTTGTACTGAAACTCTTTCGAGGAAGTTCATGTCTCTGAAGCCTCCCCTGGTTCATGAAACTGAAAATGACCAGTTTGAAAATGACCAGTTAATTAAAAAAAAAATAGAATGGGTGGAATGGGCAGGCACTCCCAAAGGGATTTCCAAATTGTAATGAGCATGTCAGAGGGCATATAGATCTGTGAATTAATACCATTAAACTGTACTGCCTGCAGTGAGATTTGCTGCAGAGATTACTTTCAGAAATAGGAAATTTTCTTCTGCAGATATATAGATATTGGGCTGTGCACTGAGAGTGGAGATACCGAGGTTTACTGTAGCTGCCTTTGCTTGATGTTTGGGTTGCTGCAATGCATCTTCTGCAGAGGTGTTAGAATAAATTAAACTGAATTCCTCAGGGGTTGTGCTTGCTGGGATGACATGAAAGTCAACCCTGGCTGTTGTCCCAGGAGACATATGCAGGAGAAGATTTGTCTGTATGATTTTACTGGTTTACTTTGAATTAAGCACTCAAACTCAGTTCACTTTGCTAAAAGCAGAATGTGTTGCAGCATTGCTATAACTTGAGAGTTAAAAAACAGGCAAGCTCTCAGTACTGATTGATTGAGAGGTCCCTTCTCTGCCAGAGGGGTTCTGACAGGACTGTTGGACTGACCTTCTACCCTTGTAGTAACGCACCAGACAGTATGGAGTTTGCTTTAGAAGTCTGTATTGCTTGAAATGGTGGAAGGCTAGGAGATGGGACTGACCTAGTGGAAATGTGTTACTCACGTTACTCAGGTGATTACTCCCTTTCCTTAAAGATAGGACTTGGTCATGGTCAAGGTAGTATGTTAATTCAACTGGGGCACTGTGTATGACAAGAGCACTGGCTTTGGTGGTATTTATAGACTGCTCCTAATGTTTTGTGGGTGTAATTAAAGTGAGGTCCAGCATCTTCCAAAAATTTGGCCCTGATAGTCTTTTAAGAGATGCTTGTTCTTCAGCACCAGATGTCATTATAAGAATTTAATGAATCCCTATATATTTACTTTACAGCTGACACCCAAGATGGAACAGGCTGTGGACATAATCAACTCATGGGTTTTGAAGAATTGTTAAAAAAAAAACGTCAATGTTTGGTTCTTGGGGTTCTTGTATAGGGGAAGAGAGGGACTTCTCACTTGTCTTATTTGGAGAACAGTTTCTCCAAATTCTCAGAGTGTTTTTCCATTCCCTGCTCACCCAGTTGGGGAATGAGTTAAGCTTGTGTTAACTAGTCATAATTTTCAAAAATCTTTTTCTCCTTGTCTATGTTATTTTAATAAGGAGACTTTCAATTGTTTCATCATTGCTTTGTAGTGATACAGCTGTTAATCAGGTGTTAACCAGGGGAACTAGCTCATCGCTTTCCTCACATATCTTTATCTTGCAGGATAAGCAGCCACATTTGTGTTCTCTGATTGCTCCAAATTTCCTATTGCAGACTTCTCCCCCAGCCCATTTTTTTCTGTTTTTACCTATGTGACTTCTTTTTTCTTTATTAAATTTTGTGTTTAATGAGAGTTCTTTTATTAGCAGCACTAAAAATTGGGCTGCTTTACCCTAGGGTTAGGGACAGAATTCATTAAAAATAAAAAATTTAAAATAAATCATCCAAGCAGAAGAAAAGCAACATGTTCACACTCAAAGAGCAGAGACAGTTGGCTAACTGGTTTTGCTTGGCACATGGAGTTCTTCTGCCTGCCACCAGTCTGTACTCTGCCTAGAAATAACATTCTCACTCATGTTGCACCCTGATTTGGCTGTGTGGCTCTATTTTGTAAAGAAACTGCTGGAATATCTGACACCACTCTTGAGCCTGGGACGTAACACTCCTGTGTCAATTGGCTCTTATTCCCAACTCTTGCTGGGCCTGGACTTTGCTGCCAGGCTACATGATTGTAGTGCAACTTGCCACTAACATCTGGCAATAAATATAGAACTTTCTGCTTATTGCCCTTCATAACTTATTATATTCTGAACTGTTTTTCGTCAGCGCACCTCATAATGTTATGCTATAAAAGATGAGGAGGACAAGTTTTAACAATTCCCTGACTGAAAAGTAAAAGGTGATACTCTCAGTGGTGAACAGTCCTGTCTGTTGTGTTGTTTCTATTACACTTCCTGCTGTGCACACAGTGGATAATAAGGACCACTGCTCGATGGCCAAAGATGAAACTTTTATGATCACACCCTAGAGATTTGATACTTTTCAGTTTCCCATAAAGAATGATGTGGTTTTTGTATGCTAAGCACATGTAGCTTCTGGTGCTTTCAGAACAGGGGATTTAAGGAGGTGTCTCAGCAGCTGAGTGTGTCCAGCCGGAGGCAGCAGGGCACCCTGTAGCAGTGGGTTTTGCTGGAGTTGGGCACAACACACAGAGGGCAATGGTGCTTCAGATAAAGAGTGGAAAATTGGGATGGAAAAGCTACCAAGCATCCTGCAGCCTGGCAAGAAGTGAGGTGAGTCTACACCTGTAACCACTGCAACATGCATGGGGATGTGCCAGGAAAGTCAGCTGCAATAATATGACATTAAAGAAATCAATGTGACCTTGCCAAGCACATGGCCTGGTCAGACAATATTGATTCACTAATGACATGCTGTTGCATAATCCTCTCCTGTTTGGGTCAGATGGTTTCTAGATGTGATTAATTTCAATGTTTGCAAGGAAGTACATAAGAAACAAAGAACATAAATTACTCTGTGAAGGTTGGTTCTTGAAAATAAAAATGTTTTGGACAGCAGAGGAGAATTCTGTACCAGGCTGGCAGACTTGTGTATCCTTTTCTTTTTTTTTCATCATATTTTGAATATTTAATGCTAACTTTTCATAGAGTCACAGAAATGTTTGGGTTAGAAAGGACCTTAAAGCTTTCTCTTCTCCAGGCTGAACAGTTGCAGCTCTGTGTCTTCACAGAGGAGGTGCTCCAGCCCTCTGATAATTTTTGTGGCCCTTCTCTGGATTTGCTCCAACATGTCTGTGCTGAGTGCTCCAGTGCTCTTCAAGGATGATGAAAGATCCTCTCCTCCTTCCCACCACAGATCCACAAAGATTCGAGTTTATTGTCACAGACTTGTGGTACTAAATACCCAACTTATTTGTATGGCAAAGTACCAGAGAACACAGAAGACCTTAAGGTCTTTGCTAAAGTTTTGTATCTATGCAAAACACAGGAATTGAAAGTTCTCAAAGAACTTCAGGATGAGGACAACATCATCCTTAGTGGGGTTTCTTTCTGGCAAGGAGCTGAGGAAAGAGTAGAAAATGTAAGAGCTGAAGATCCTAAACCTCACAGACTTCCTTTTTGTTTACTTCAGCAATCTCTAAGAAGTTTCTACCTGGACTCTTTCAAACATTGAGTAGGGCTTTACCTGACTTAGCAGTTCTTCTCCTGCTTTATTGCCTTGTACAGTTTGAAGAGCATCAACTCGATCCATTTTGTAGGGTATATTTTTCATTCTTTAACTACCTGTCAATTTGTTAGTTTTGGATTGTGTTTTCAAGGAAACTCCTAATTCAGACTTGTGCAGCCATTCATCAGGTAAAGGACATGGATGAAAAATCTATATAGAAAATAGCTTAATGTCTTCCAGCTGGTTCCTTCCTTTCAGGCACCACATGAAGGCTCCAGTTCTCATTCAGATATGGTCTGCACCACTGGATTGCTCACATTTGTCCCAGGATATATTGAGAATTTTGGGAAGCTGGAAAGCAGCAAGTAAGGGAATATAAAATGGAAGCATGTTTATAATTTAGTGTTTTGAGTTTAACCAGAAGTTTAAAAGTCATCCCATTCAGTGCAGAATCATTCTGTATCTGTAAAAACTGAAGAGCCATTGATTTCTCAGTTCAAGTCCCAGCCAGGGTATTCTTTAAGTGTATGAAACTCCTCAAATCAAATAGGAATAGAAACATTACATCTTGGCTTAAAAAATTAATTCACAATGGTTTTCTGTTTGTAAAATATTTAAACATTTGCCTGCAGTCTCAGGAATACAAGCAAAATTGTGCTACTGCATGAAAATCTTATGAACTAGCACAGAAATGGAAGTCTAGATGCAACTGCAGTTTAGTAGATGACTTGTGTATGTAACTGTAAATTATTCTCCAGAAGAATTACTTATTGAGAAATGCTCTTTTATGACAATTCCATAATGGGCCCATAGGAAAGAAATACATATCCCTATACAAGCATACATATAACGTTGTCATATGAAATATTCTACAGCAGATATTTGAACCTGCCAAAAGCAGACCTGGGCTCTGCTTTCACTGAACCTCTCTGTGCCCTTCCATCTTCCTGAGTGTCTTTTCATCCCTCCTACTATCTCTGCTCCTTTGACCAGGACCGTAGTTTGCTACAGACTGTGCTTTTGCAATGCATACAACTTAGTGTCTCTGTGCTGCCAGCCAGTGAAGACAGTTCGTGTTCAGGAAATTGTTCTCTAAGTACTGCCTGCTTGAACCCCTTTGCAAAGTTCCTTTTTTACTTTACATGTTTTTTCCAGCTTCTTACTTGTTTGCTACCTAAATATGAACACAAGGGAGCACCAGAGGGTTTTTGTTGTGTTTTCTTTTGTTTGTTTTTTACAAACAGAAAAAAGAAATCACTGAGCGGATTAGTTCAGGCATGATCTGGATGGGATCTGTGGCTGAGGTGGACAGCTAAAGACTATTCTTTATTATTCTTCGTGGCCAGTCCTCTTCAGAGGACCTGGGCTGTGTTACTTCCCCACCCAACAGCCGCATCACCCCCGAGGGACATCTCCGTCTGTCACCACCTCCCATGTTGGCCCCATGTGGTTTAGCAGTGGCCCAGGGTGCACTCAGGGGGTTGTGAGGCTGTTGTGCTGCTGCCTGTGCACAGTTGCAGAGCTGCAGCCCTTCCCACTGAGGTGTGTGCTCGCCTTTGCAGCTGAGAACAGAGGCTGCTGTGGAGCTCTGCAGGGCGCAGAGCTGGGTGCATTAACATATTTATGTTGTTCTACAGCCCAAAGAAGCAGAACTATGGTGTGTTAAAGCTACTTATCTGTTGCTCATGACTACTGCACTACTTCTGTGTAATCAGCCAGAAAACTATCTTAGGAAGCCCTATTTTGCTTCTTTTGATGTCAAGAAGAAAAATCCCATTTGCAGCAGTGGTACAGAAACAGGAAGGAGCAGATGCTGGAAAAAAATTCATTTGAAAATGATCTTGAAGAGGGAGAGAATGTGTAGAAGGGACTATAGAATAAATTCACCACATTTGATTAGGTGTGTGACACAAAAAGATCAGAAAATGACGAAGCCTTTTAAAAGGGGTTCTTATAGGGCTGTAAACATTGAAGACTGATTTCTGAGGGCTAGGGGTGACATTAAGTAGAAATTTGAAATGTAATAAATCTGGGTCCTCTAGCAGGTGCTGCTGGGAATCTGGTGACACTTCAGTAATGCTTGTCCATAAGAAGGTACCACAGGGCTTAATGTCTTCTTCCCCAACATGGGCAGGATTCTTGTGTGTGAAGTGGCCAGCACACTCCACTAAGCATTATGGCAGGGTGTTTGAACCTTCATCTGCTGCAGCCTCGGACAGAAGGTTTTGGGAGAGGGGCAGCACAGTGCACAGCTCCTGGGGGTGATCATGGAGCTGTTTTTATCTGTCTCATAGCAAACTTAAAGGCTTGAGTTGGGTGCTCTGGTTTGGCTGGGATGGTGCAAGGCTGGGAATCCGCTGTATCCCTCTCCTGCCATGCAATCTCTCATGCAGTCTGCAGGCTGCCACCCCCAGCCAACTGCCCCCAGATTTATTGTTCAGCATGATGCCATATGACCTGGAATATCCCTTTGGCCAGCTGGGGTCAGCTGTCTTGGTTGTGCCCCCTCCCATCTTCTTGTGCACCCCCAGCCTTCTCACTGGCCAGGCAGCAAAGAATCTGAAAAGTCCTTGACTTAGTGTAAGTGCTGCTCAGCAACAGCTAAAACATCAGGGTGTTACCAACATTATTCTCGTCCTAAATCCAAAACACAGCACCGTACCAGGTAATAGGAAGAAAATTGACTCTGTCCCATCTGAAACCAGGATAAGCAGTGCCAAAGGCATTGATAAGTGCAGAATAAAGTAACTACCCTTAGCCAGTTTAGAGCAGCTTGCACAGCATGCTGGGTTCACAGTTACACTTTGGCCTGCTGCAAGCTTGAGAGAGGCATTAACTGTGCAGATCTCTTTTTACTGTGTGAGTGTTGTGCCCTTTCCTTGCCTGCCTGCTCCTGGGAGCACGGGGCAGCCCAACTGCATTTCTTCCCCTGTCTGTATTGACTTACCGTTAACATTTCTCAAAGCTTTTTAAATACAACTAAAATACTCCTGGCCCCTTTGGGAATGCATCTGATTTTTCAGGTTTTATCTTTATCATTGATCCCTTTCCAGTTACTTCAGCCAAAGGTGAGGAAGTGATGTGTGAAAGATGGAGCATCTCTTTTTGTAACTAGGCTGTATGTAAGGGTCAGCTGTTAAGCTGAGATTCTTACAGAAGCCCCAGAAATAGGTACTTTCTGCTTTTGTGCAGCCAAGACAATTACACCAGGGAGAACACTCCACAATGCACTGAATTCTCATTTTTGCTCTTATACTTTTTTCTATTCCCCTCTTGCTCCCCAGAGGGTAAACTGGACAAAGACTACATCGGGGATGTATCCTGTGAGGTCAAACCCATTGCAGACATTTCGAGTGGCCTCTGCAGGAAGAATTGCTCAACTCCAGTTGCAAGAAAGTGTCGATAAATGACTCCTGTACAGAGTTAACTTCTAAAAGCATTTGAAATTGGTTCTGAGCTGACTTGAAGTAGAGCATAGAATAGGAGAATTACTGACCACTAGTTTCGTCTGATAAGGGTCTTCAGGTCATCATGACATAGCAAATGGGCCTATATTTAAGTGGTGAACTCTAAGAAAACAGAGAAAGCTTCCTATCCTTAGTTGTCAGTGATGCTTTAGCATTGCTTGTAGTTACCCTGTTTCTCTATTAGTTGTAAATTGGGCTGATAAAAGGTCCAGTATTTTGGTGGACCAACTGGTGGGAGAAAACACATCTTTTATGGTGCAGGTCAAAGAGGAAATTAGTTTTTCCAGAAGTTTGCAGGACATATTTCCAGGACATTATAATGCCATCTGGCATAATGCAGTTCCTAGTTCAGGGAAAGGAGGCACAAGTAAATGTGTGAGAAGTTTATGGTTTGGTGGTAAGTTTTAGGTTTGTTTCTTTGGTTAACCACATGCCACACTGGTCAATGTTTTGCATAAAACCATCATTTCAAACTTAGAAAACACACCTGCCAGGCTTATGAGCATTAGAGAGAGGAGGATGTATGTTGCTGATCTGCCATCCTGCTGAGGCCAACATTCATTAGCAAATCTATCCTTTGGGTGAAGGATGTAAATACGCTGGTTTTCTGGCTGTTTGGCACCACGAGTTCACCTTCTCTCTCACATACAACAGCAGACAAGGGCTTTGGCCTTCAAGGACTCAAGGCAAAATCATGCACTTGGGATAATGTGATGTCACCTGTTGGGAAGGACTTTTTTCCCACCTACCCAGCAAAGTCCAGCTTAGACTGAACAGTCTGATTCTTCAGTGCTTTCCTACTGCTCTTTAGGCAGTAGTTATTACTGTGGATGCTATATGATCATCTGCCTTGTAAAACATTCTCTGATATGGGTATGAGGGTTTAGTCAGACAGAAAGATCTGTGGGAATTTTAGGCAAACTGTGAAACTGGATCTGTGGTTCTGGTCCATTGTCTTGAACAGCAAAGCTGGGTGACAGGATTTCTGGCCCTTTTTTGCCTGACAAAAGGGACATTTTAAGTTAGGATAATCTACTTTTCCAGTTTCCAGGAGAACCCCACAAAGAGCCTTATTAGCAGGCCTGAGAAGAAAGTGAGCCTCCTCATGAACTGGAAGAGGCAGAATTGGTGGGAGAAACATTTTAAGCCGGCATCAATGCCAAAGATGTGATGCTACATCCTAGTATCTCCACGGAGTCTGTGGAGAGACATAGATGCTTCAAGAGATGCTTTAATTCAGAGCTTTCAGTAGATGTCAGCCCAAATGAGTCTCTGACTCATTCCTGGTTTTTCAGTCTGTGCCTGGTTCTCTAGGTGCCCTTTAGCTTGACTGTGCTTGAAGATGTAATTTGATTGCCAGAGCCACCTCCAATCCCTCCTTTCTCCTTTGTGTGTGTGGAGCTCTTCCACCCTGATTTGTTCCTCCCACCCAGCCTTTGTATAGAGCAACCTCCAACACAAAGAGTCCAAAAAAGGATTGTGCAGTTGTGAGGTGCTTGTCACCATTACACCTCGTCACAGCAGGGAGGTGACTCAGCTGCCACCCTGCACGGCTGGGATGTGTCACCAAGAGAACGATGACATTTTCAAATGCAGCAAAGTTTGGAAGTGGAGTAGAGGAGAGAGGAGGAGTTGGGCTATGAAAGGACATTGGGGAACATCAATGTTTCCAATAATCTGAAGCTTTTAGTTTAAGAAATATGCAATTTAGAGAGGTATAATATTGTCAGCTGAGCACACTGTGATCTGTTCTATTCTTTTTTTTTACGGTAAAGGGAAGACTGGTCTAGTGCTTAGAAGTTTTGCATATGACCTGAGTAATTTAAATTCAATGCCCTGTTCTGCAGCAAATTTTTGCGGTTTCTTTTACCCCAGCTCTAAAACAAGGTTGAAAATAGTGCTCCACTCATGAGACCATGGGGAGATTTCAGTCACAGTCTACATACATTGTTGTCATGGAGTAGATCTATTTGATGGACCCCCCTGGTGCATCAGTTTGTGCAGCATTGGGATCTCTTTCGGTGGGTAAAACCATGAAAGTGCAAAACTTTATTTTAGCTGTTATGGAGGACAAAATGGATTCACTACTTTTGGTGGCATAACTTAGACTAAAAATAAATCTACTGGTTTTAAGTGATATATAGACAAATGGGTGTCAAGGCTGTCATGGAAATTAACATATGGAGGCAGCTTTTCCTGAAAGGACAGGGTACTTGCATCCTTCACATATGAGAAATGGTGAAATGGGAGTTGTTGAAACCCAAGAAGTTAGTCTGGGGTTTTGGGGAGAGACACTTTATGAGCATGGGAGTTTTTCACTTCCATGGATAAACCTCATATTTATTCTTTGCAGCAATGGACAGCTTCATGAACAGCTAAAGAAGGAACAACTGAGGTATAAAATGGGGTTCAATCCACCACAGACTTCCTTTGCTATGGTGTGGAAGTTACTTAGGTACAGAGAGCCTTGTTTTATTTGTAAATTGGGAAAAATATCCCTATCCTGCCTCACAGTGGTCCTTGGTCCGAATGCTAATTTATCAGTTTTTTTAACAGACCATTTATGTGCCATCCTGATGTCTTCAACTCTAGAGCCTCACTTGGATATAGCCTAAAACACCGTTCCCGGTTTCTTCAGAGATATTATGGGACCATTTGGAGGTGTTAGACATGAAGTCCTGGCCAGAGTCCAAATTTAGTGTCGTTCCAGCCTGTTTACCAGAGAGTCTCCTTCGTGTGTTCAGGAGGACATGCTCTCGTCTGTTATGCGTGTCTGCTGTGGGCTGTTAAAACAGCTGACACGTCTCACCCCAGAGGAGATGCATGCTATAATTGGTAAATCTCTGTTTACAGTAAACCGGTGCATGGCATTTAAGTGTTTCTAGATTCCTCTGGGGAGAAGGAAACTTATATAACAGGATGAACGAGCATTCTGTTTAGATGGGAAGAGCCTAGATATGTTCTTTCTTTGGTAGAGCTGTAATTCCATATCCCGTGCTTAATGAACAGGTGACAAGGATAAATGTTGGAGGAATATTGTTGTTGAACAAATGTTTCAAGCCAGCAGATGGAAACATGGATTCATTTAGTCTTTAGGAGTTCAGAAACATGAAAGAAAATTTGTGGAATGAATCTTCTGTGTCAAGAAGTCCAGGTCTGTGCTGTCAAAGACATTAACTGTTTACTAACTGATTAAACTCACTTTAAAACACGCTAGGAATCACTGCTACCAAAAAGTTGTTTGATACTCCAACACTTGTGATTAGAAACCATTGTATAGTCCCCAGCTAAAATGTCAGTGCATGTTAATTCTTTCCTTAGGAATACTTACTGAAGATTTATGTGGAGAATGATCACATTCATTTTCGCTTTTGTTTTTATAATCAAGGTTCCACTTTGTGGGATGGTTTTTTCTCTTCCTGATCATACTGTTAGCCCTATTTCATACCACTTCTGATCTTAGTAGCTCTTTGTGACTGTAGGTGACAGAACTATCTGCTTTATCCCAGCAGAGTTCTTGTAATGGTCTAAAAGCTCTCTCTTACTGGAAAGAAGGCACCTCATGTATAACAAAGCTGGGTTTTTGTTCCCCATTCCTGCATTTTGTTGGTGTCATCTGCTGAACAACTAATACAACGTGCTCTGTCTTTTCTTTTGGTTAGATCCTGCCTTAAAGCCACAATTCTTATTAGTCTTTAACTGCATGTTTTGACTGTGATCCTTCAGTGCATTCATTACGATTCCTTCATTTTTGCCTTTGGCCAGTTTCTGTCACTTTTTAAGTTTAATTTTGTAAGTGGAAAGGCAGAGTAAGACTGCTCCTTATGGGAATTTACTAGTAAATTCCCAAGGCAATGAGAGTTTTATTTTTCAGTGGGAAAAGAAAGCAGTTTCAGTTGTGCAGGAAAAAAAAAAGCAGAAAAAGTTATTCTGGTAATTGTTGAGGAAGATTGACATTGCAGTGCAATAACATGTAGCCCCCACTACGCCTTGTAGAATCAAAAAACTTCTTAAGGTGTGCATGTGTTGTCAAATTATTTCAACACCAAACTAGAGTTTCTAGTTATGTATGACATAGTAATAAAGATGTGTCTGGGGGAGGAACCTGGGTGCTTTTGAGTTAATACAGATCCAGGTCCACACAGCATCCTGACTGTCAGACTTCAGTGGCTGCTAGTCCAAGTTCTCTGAAGGAAAGCTTTTTACTGAATGGTTATTTACTTCAAATTTGCCTGTGAAATTTTTACTTGCTTCTAAAAAGCATAAACACAATGCAGCTTTTCATAAAAGCTTTTTAAGTAAGTTCTCATTATCTTAGGAAAAATACATTCTTTTAAACCTTGCAACAGGGCTGAGAGGAGCAAGCAACTTGCATACTTTTCCAAGTCTTTGCATATATAGGAGCAGACAGGAAGAAGTGGGGGAAAAAATGGAAGTGCTCAGAAAAACTTGTAAAATAATTGCCATTATTAAACATGCATATTTTAGTTTTGAATCTTCTTTACGGGAAAAACAAACTGCCTGCCAATTGTTACAATTTTGAAGTGAAAATATGGATTTTATTAAAAATTTGAAAACACTTTTTCCCCAAACTAGCTCTATTTTTAACCAAAATTTCATATAAAAAGGTGAAAATGTGGCAATCTAGCTTCTGCAAGTAACAACACAGTGTGAGTTAGCAGGAAGCATGAAGTGCGGGGAGCCCTGAGCAGCAGCTACCAGAGCCTGCTTGGGAAGATGAAAAGCCACGATAGAGCCTGAAATCTGAGTAGTCTCCCAGATGGGGCAAGGAAAATGGTGCTTGTAGAGTCTCCTGCCTTCTGTTGCTGTCCCAGCTCCTTCTGGCTGTGGTTTTGTGGCAGCTGTGATGGAGAGATTCTTGTAGCATAGGAATCTTTGGAGCTGGAGGAGGCTGGCTGGCACAGAGGAAATTGTGTGCATTTACCCTTGACTTGATCCACAACCAGTTTTAAACTGTATGACAAGCAATTGTCAGCAAATCTAATAGCAACGTTCATTAAAATCATTAATAATTACATAAATGATTAATTTTCCTCCTTTGGACTTTTCAGCAGACTATAATGCTGGTCCTTAACCCCAGAAGAGGGAGGGAAATTACATAAATCCTGGTCCTAGAGCGTCTGCTTTCTCTGTAGATGTGCCACCTCTCCAGCCTTTGGTGATGGCTGACAGCAAGCCCCACAGGTGCGTGCTTATAGCAGATGCCTGCTGACATCTGGGAAGGGAAGGCAGCTGGAGGCTTGGTGTTTTGTATCACAGCTATAGACTGTAATTCTCTGCCTTTGAGCATGTGAGTAGGCTTACTTGGTTCTTGTCATATTCCCTTTCCCTCCTTACTAGGGAGGTTATAACATCCTCCTAAGATGCAGTTTCTGAAAATGCTATTACAGAAATGGTCCTTATGGTGGAAAGCCAGCCCAGCATCCCCATGCTGCTGCTGCTAGAATCTGCCTCCCCTGCTACCGCAAGCACTGGGAGCTGCTGACTTAGACCTGACATGGAGATTCAAAGCTCCTCACATATCCTGCCTTTACAGAGCGTGCTCCTCAGTGTGCCTGATTGCTCTGATTGTACTCCAGGCATCACTGTCAAAGGGGTCATCCTGAGGAGCGTGATCCTCCCACCACAATCCTGACAGTATTGAAGTTGGACCAGAAATCCGTCTGTAAGAGCTGAGCATTTAAGACTGGAGTTTTTTGTTTGGATGGCTGGGAAATTATCTCCCTTTCTGGTCTGAGGAAAGAGTTCAACTCTTGTTCTATGTGGTCTGGTATCAGACATAAGGGCTAGTGGAAAGGACCCTGCTGACCCTGACCTCGCTGTTGGGGAATGCTATGGAGCAGTGACATCACACAGCGCATATGGGGCAACCAGGGCATCAGCCCCAGCCAGCTTGGGGTTGGGAAGTGCAGGTCCTGCTTGACCAACCTGTTCTTCTGCCTAGCAGATGATGGAAAGGCTGTGGATGTGTCTGCCTGCACTGTAGTAAAGCATTTGACACTGTCTCCCACAGCATTCTCCTGGAGAAAGCGTCTGCAGATGCATGGGACGGGAGTACTGGGTAAAACACTGGCTGTGTGGCTGGGCCCAGGGCGTGGTGGGGAATGCTGCTGCACCCAGTGGGCATCCAGGCACTACTGGTGCTCTCCAGGGCTCAGTACTGGGGCTAGTCCCATTTAATATCCTTTTCAATGATCTAGTTGAGGGGATTGAGTGCACTCTTACCGAGCTTACAGGCAACACAAAGTTGGGCAGGAGTGTTGATTTGCTGGGGAGTAGGAAGGCAGAGGGATCTGGACATGCTGGATTGAAGTGCCAGTTGTATCAGGTTCAATAAGGTGAACTGCCAGGTCCTGCACTTCAGTCACANTGTCATCTGCTGAACAACTAATACAACGTGCTCTGTCTTTTCTTTTGGTTAGATCCTGCCTTAAAGCCACAATTCTTATTAGTCTTTAACTGCATGTTTTGACTGTGATCCTTCAGTGCATTCATTACGATTCCTTCATTTTTGCCTTTGGCCAGTTTCTGTCACTTTTTAAGTTTAATTTTGTAAGTGGAAAGGCAGAGTAAGACTGCTCCTTATGGGAATTTACTAGTAAATTCCCAAGGCAATGAGAGTTTTATTTTTCAGTGGGAAAAGAAAGCAGTTTCAGTTGTGCAGGAAAAAAAAAAGCAGAAAAAGTTATTCTGGTAATTGTTGAGGAAGATTGACATTGCAGTGCAATAACATGTAGCCCCCACTACGCCTTGTAGAATCAAAAAACTTCTTAAGGTGTGCATGTGTTGTCAAATTATTTCAACACCAAACTAGAGTTTCTAGTTATGTATGACATAGTAATAAAGATGTGTCTGGGGGAGGAACCTGGGTGCTTTTGAGTTAATACAGATCCAGGTCCACACAGCATCCTGACTGTCAGACTTCAGTGGCTGCTAGTCCAAGTTCTCTGAAGGAAAGCTTTTTACTGAATGGTTATTTACTTCAAATTTGCCTGTGAAATTTTTACTTGCTTCTAAAAAGCATAAACACAATGCAGCTTTTCATAAAAGCTTTTTAAGTAAGTTCTCATTATCTTAGGAAAAATACATTCTTTTAAACCTTGCAACAGGGCTGAGAGGAGCAAGCAACTTGCATACTTTTCCAAGTCTTTGCATATATAGGAGCAGACAGGAAGAAGTGGGGGAAAAAATGGAAGTGCTCAGAAAAACTTGTAAAATAATTGCCATTATTAAACATGCATATTTTAGTTTTGAATCTTCTTTACGGGAAAAACAAACTGCCTGCCAATTGTTACAATTTTGAAGTGAAAATATGGATTTTATTAAAAATTTGAAAACACTTTTTCCCCAAACTAGCTCTATTTTTAACCAAAATTTCATATAAAAAGGTGAAAATGTGGCAATCTAGCTTCTGCAAGTAACAACACAGTGTGAGTTAGCAGGAAGCATGAAGTGCGGGGAGCCCTGAGCAGCAGCTACCAGAGCCTGCTTGGGAAGATGAAAAGCCACGATAGAGCCTGAAATCTGAGTAGTCTCCCAGATGGGGCAAGGAAAATGGTGCTTGTAGAGTCTCCTGCCTTCTGTTGCTGTCCCAGCTCCTTCTGGCTGTGGTTTTGTGGCAGCTGTGATGGAGAGATTCTTGTAGCATAGGAATCTTTGGAGCTGGAGGAGGCTGGCTGGCACAGAGGAAATTGTGTGCATTTACCCTTGACTTGATCCACAACCAGTTTTAAACTGTATGACAAGCAATTGTCAGCAAATCTAATAGCAACGTTCATTAAAATCATTAATAATTACATAAATGATTAATTTTCCTCCTTTGGACTTTTCAGCAGACTATAATGCTGGTCCTTAACCCCAGAAGAGGGAGGGAAATTACATAAATCCTGGTCCTAGAGCATCTGCTTTCTTTGTAGATGTGCCACCTCTCCAGCCTTTGGTGATGGCTGACAGCAAGCCCCACAGGTGCGTGCTTATAGCAGATGCCTGCTGACATCTGGGAAGGGAAGGCAGCTGGAGGCTTGGTGTTTTGTATCACAGCTATAGACTGTAATTCTCTGCCTTTGAGCATGTGAGTAGGCTTACTTGGTTCTTGTCATATTCCCTTTCCCTCCTTACTAGGGAGGTTATAACATCCTCCTAAGATGCAGTTTCTGAAAATGCTATTACAGAAATGGTCCTTATGGTGGAAAGCCAGCCCAGCATCCCCATGCTGCTGCTGCTAGAATCTGCCTCCCCTGCTACCGCAAGCACTGGGAGCTGCTGACTTAGACCTGACATGGAGATTCAAAGCTCCTCACATATCCTGCCTTTACAGAGCGTGCTCCTCAGTGTGCCTGATTGCTCTGATTGTACTCCAGGCATCACTGTCAAAGGGGTCATCCTGAGGAGCGTGATCCTCCCACCACAATCCTGACAGTATTGAAGTTGGACCAGAAATCCGTCTGTAAGAGCTGAGCATTTAAGACTGGAGTTTTTTGTTTGGATGGCTGGGAAATTATCTCCCTTTCTGGTCTGAGGAAAGAGTTCAACTCTTGTTCTATGTGGTCTGGTATCAGACATAAGGGCTAGTGGAAAGGACCCTGCTGACCCTGACCTCGCTGTTGGGGAATGCTATGGAGCAGTGACATCACACAGCGCATATGGGGCAACCAGGGCATCAGCCCCAGCCAGCTTGGGGTTGGGAAGTGCAGGTCCTGCTTGACCAACCTGTTCTTCTGCCTAGCAGATGATGGAAAGGCTGTGGATGTGTCTGCCTGCACTGTAGTAAAGCATTTGACACTGTCTCCCACAGCATTCTCCTGGAGAAAGCGTCTGCAGATGCATGGGACGGGAGTACTGGGTAAAACACTGGCTGTGTGGCTGGGCCCAGGGCGTGGTGGGGAATGCTGCTGCACCCAGTGGGCATCCAGGCACTACTGGTGCTCTCCAGGGCTCAGTACTGGGGCTAGTCCCATTTAATATCCTTTTCAATGATCTAGTTGAGGGGATTGAGTGCACTCTTACCGAGCTTACAGGCAACACAAAGTTGGGCAGGAGTGTTGATTTGCTGGGGAGTAGGAAGGCAGAGGGATCTGGACATGCTGGATTGAAGTGCCAGTTGTATCAGGTTCAATAAGGTGAACTGCCAGGTCCTGCACTTCAGTCACAACAACCCCACATGATTTCTGTGAAGACTGTGATGTGTAATGCTTATTCTTAGCTTGATGTGCTGGTTCATGTACTATGCTAATATGGAGCTCTTTAAGCATGGATGCAGGAGACAGGCTGTCAGGTAGTTTGCACTGTGTCTGATACCTGCTGCTCCTTCTGTGCACAATATAAAATCTGCATTTGCTCTCCAGCTCTTTTAAGACAGTGGTGGTTTGATGGCTACAAATTATTCATTTCTCTTCCTACTCTTTGTACGGTCTGCTTAGTACGAAAACAGTTTTTGGCAGTGACAGTCTCTGCATCCCATCCAATATCACAGAGTCCCAGGTGTGATGTGATCTTTAAGTGCATTTTCAGTACTTCGGTAAGGACTTCTTGCCAGAGTACTAAACCAAATCCTGTTGATGTGGGTGCATTTGTATTACAACGAAGTTCTCCCTCTTCTTCTCTCTCAACTTGGTGTCCTATTTCCCAAACCCAGTGCTGACATCAGGTACATGTATCTCATCACATGGACAATGGCTCCTTCTCTAAGCTGAACTATTCCTGTCTCAAAAGAATGGAGAATTTTGTGACTTACCCTAGGGCACTGCGGTGTAGCTGGCAGCGATGAAAAAAGCTACAGCAGGGAATGAAGGAAGGTCTTTTCTAGATGGTTTTAAGTTCAGGATGTACTCACAATTGAGCTTTTGTTTGCTGTTGTTCTTTTTAAATAACTAAAAATTCAGGGAGTGTATTGGGGGAAGCCACTTCGGTATGTTGGGTGCTCATCTGTCCCGGAGGATGTGGTGTGAACAGGGTGGACAGTTTCCTTCTCTGTGCAGAACAGAGCAAGGATTGTCTGAGTATGAGAAAGGCAAAGCAGTGATCCTTCAGACCACGGCCTTGTTACTCTGTGCTTTTATGTTTGAAATCAGGAGATTCTTTAGCTCAGCAATTTGTACTGTGCTGTAAGACAAAATGAATGAAAAGTGCAGTCTAGGGAAAAGACTGAGGCTTTCTTGGGTTTGCACTGAGGTTGCCCCCTTGATATCTTTGGGTTTTGGCTTATTTTTTTCTGAGATTTGCCATTTCTGTCAAAATGTGTAGGGAGGTCTGGGACTTTGTTTTTGAGCTTGGGAGAGACTGGGATTTGAAGGAATACATGCCATCACTCTTAATGTATATATCCATTATGTATAATACAAAGCTGAATTTTTCACCTTTTAGCAACATGTAGGGTTTGATTCTTACCACTGTGACACTATTCTTCCACTTCAGAATGATGCACAGCTTCAGAGCTTTGGTGGAGGAGGGATTGGATTTTCCTATGATGTTGCTGATAGCAGCCTTTTCTTGGGGGTGAAATAGTGAGTAGAAGTCCTTGGTAGTAGCTCAATCTCATTTGTCAGATTCCAAACTCCGGTGATGTCAATGAAAGGAGACATGGAACTAGATAACGCCCCCAAATTACCTTGTGTATGTACCTGTATTCACCAGTCCAGTGAGCAATCTCTCTCCCTCACACCTGAGGGTTACACTGCACTGCTGCTGTGGTGAGGTCCCACATCTCCACAAGCTGTCTGCCTCTGCAGCATCTCTCCTCAGGTTTGTGTTGCTGAGGTGTGCTCCTGGCTGGTAGCTCTGCCTCAGGCCCTTCTTGTACGCAGTTCAAATGAGACAAGAAAGGACAGTGGAATTATTCCAGCCTCTTCCTGACTCTGCAGGGTTTTTTAAAGATGTACTGTTTTACTTTTTTCTTCTAGAAGACTCCATGCACATTTTTCCTGTTTGCAGGGGTTTGGATTTGCTAAGCCAGTTCCCTTGCTGGTGGGCACACTTTTTCCTGTTTGAAACACAAGCTGCAGGATACATCTCTATTTGTTTCATCACCTTTGTAAACCTCATTTCAGGAAGATGAGCTGTGGAGCTTGGGCCGGATGAGGAGTAAATGTGATGAATAGCATTTCCTACCCTCATGTTCAGGCAAACATTCACGTTTGTTTCATTTGCATGGAAGTAGAACAGTATGAACAGCAACTTGAGTGCTGCTTTCTCTTCATTATTCACCTAGTTAAGTCTCTATTTTGCTGTGTTTGCCTTTTCTGTAATTCCGTATGTTCTTCTTACCTCCACACGCTTTGGATGTGCCTTGATAGATTCAGCTCCTGGTGTAAATTTTGAGTAACTGCCTTGAGTTTAGTAGGGCTGTTATTTAGCTACAGCTCTCTCACAGGCCATGGAGTTAGGGCAGTATAAGCCAGAAATGAATCAGGAACAGTGTTCTGGTAGCTCTTGACCTCCCTGGGACAGACGCTGGACCTATTGCCTTTCCTGTGTTATTGGCTTAAAGGTGCCCTGTTTTACCCCCCATACTACGGAGATCAGAGCCTGATTCTGCTCCCTCTTGCCCAGGGCTGTTCCAATGCCACAGGAGGGTAAAAGGAAGAAAGAGAGGCACACCCTGGAAGAATACTGCAAGTCTTCCTAGCATTAAACTTTGAGTTTTTACCCATCTTTCTTACATGACTTTTAAATTGGCCACAGCCAGTCACATTAAAGGTGAGGCCATGCCCTGCATATTACACACAGGAGTTCAGAAGTGACAGATCTTTCTGGGGAGCTTCCAGCAGCAGCAAACACAGAGCAACTAGGGGCAAATGGATGGATAAATGTTTTATTGTTGGGCTGTGTAATGCTGTTATTGTGGCACGGGACAGGAGTATTTGATGTTGCACTGGTCACTAATTCATGTGTGAAGCCTCAAGCATTGATCAGTGTGGATTAAATGCATGCTGGAGATGTTTTCTGTGCTGTGCCACTTCAAATTCTCTCATGATTCAACACATTCAGAGCAAATAATTTTCTGTTTCCCATTTGCCAGTGAATGCGTGCCATTTAGTTTGTAATTGGAACACAGTATGCTGCGTGTGTCTCTGCTAAATCATGAAAAGTGGTCCATTTTCTAAATTGCACAAGTATTTGTCACCTTTGTTTTAAAATGAGAGCCATAAATTTTATGGGGCATGTGAATATATGTATTAGTTTTCCCACACAGGTGAGTAAGTCATACTGTGATCTGACATGGGCTTTATGATCTTGCTCAGGTTATGTTCTGTACTAAATTTTGTCTCTTGCTTCTATATTTAGAATTGAGCCTTGAATTTTTTTTAAGGAAACAAAAATGTGGAGGAAGCAGGCATATCAAAAGGGCTGTGCTTCTACGTGTTTTTCATAAGCCAGGAGGTGCAATGAGCTGTGCCAATTTGGCATGCTGGAGGTGCTTGACAGTCCATTGCCTATTAAATATGGTACATTTAAAAACTTTGATTTTACACAACTCCGGATCCATTTGATTAATGTGTTTTCTAGGGAGTTTTAAAATACTTGTATTGGCTGAGCAAAGTCCACTAATGCTTAATGGGGCATGACAGTGGCCTCAGCCTAGCTGTGATGTGGAATGTCAGCTGACAGGGGAGACAGAAAGGGTTATGTTCCTAATCTTATGGGGGATGAAATGCAAATGAATTAATGGAACAGAATTCCTTCACACTTCTGGAAGTATAATATTTTTTTTCAGGTCAGCAAGCATTATAAAAACCTTACCATCTCTGCCTCTGAAGAAACATGTGCCCTTCAAAAAGTGAGAATGAAACTTCTCTAATTTTTTCCTTCACTGATACTAGCATTTTTCCTTGAATATGTGGGATGTTCTTGGGTTTTTTTGGTGGAGAGGCTGAGGGAGGGAAATGGGAGCAATTTGCAAACAACATGACTTAACATGATAGGAGTTAATCAGAGTTCCTGTGCCAAGCCAGCATTAGTCAATAAAAGCACTGCTGCTCTTTCTAAGAGAATAAACATCTTTGTGCTCTTCAGCTGTCTCTGTATCTTGGGGAGGGGGGAGAAAAAGGGCTCAAAGAAATGTTGTAGGATTCCTGTCTGCCTATTATTTGTAATATACATGGCATCTGTAGTGCAAAGAGGCTGGCAAAGTGCAGTGCAGAGAAAAGTGCTGATACAGAGTTGGAGTGGGGTTATCTGATATGCCTAAAAGAGCTTTTGGTGAAATTTTTTCACAGTTGCTCAAAGAAATTGAATTTAGGCCACTGCTAAGAACTGTTGAAAACTCCATTTTTGGCTAAGATCCTTTTTCTGAGGTTAACTTAACAGGAGCTTTGTGAATTTGTGATGCAGGATTGAAACCAATGAGGAAACGGGACATAAGAGGAAATCTGGAAATGCTCAGAGTAGTTAATGGGTGTGGTGTGGTTGGGAGAGTGACTGTAGAGGGACAAACCTCTCTTTTCAGTGCATTGGTCTGAGGGGTGCTAAACTGAAGGGTGAGCTGATTTGCAGGAACAGTGTGAACATTGGCTGGAATAAGTATGAGGACTACAGACAGATTGACCCTGGGCTTAATTAACATTTGTTTTCAAGGACTGAGCATATGGGTGGTGGGATCTTATCCTCAAGTGGAATTGTTGGTCTGTTTAAAACATGACTTTGTGCTAACTGCTCTGGGTTTCACTGGTCTTACCTCAATATTGTTATTTATCAGTAAGAAACAAACTTGACCGGAGATGTGGATACAATATGCACTCTAGCACTGACCACCTTTAGATCAGATTGTATCATATGAAAGCTAGGTTTACTTTACACTTTAATAAAATACTAGCAGCATCTTGCTCTGCCCACACCAGTATGTTTTCTAAGATTCAGAGACAATTTCTGTCCTGTTCTATCTCTTCTTGTCATCAATAGCCAGATTTTCACAAGGGAGAGTCACTCAGCAGGTCTTAATTTCACACAGACCAGTTTCCTGTTCATTGCTTAGGGTGTCATAGGGTGATTGTAATTTGTGTCCGTACTAAGGAGGCTTTACAGGGGATTTAAGCTGATTTAGCATAGACAGGACCAGACAAAACAATGATTTGGCTTCCATTTTTGCAATTACACAGTACGAGAAGGATTTTCTGAGCCAGGTGCCCAAGGAGTGGTGAAACTTACTCTCCTCCCTTATAAATTGAGGAGTTGCCTCAGAGCACACAGGTCTTATTAGATCTGGAAATTCAATGCCTTGATCTATCATAAATGTTTTAAGATTAATATGGAGGAGGCTAGCTTTCTTTTAGTACATCACAATTTGATTTTAGCCTAGATATTATTTCCCAATGGAGGAAGAGTTGTTTACTTTGGAAATATCACAAGTGGTAGAATATTGAGAATTGAGCAATCATTTTTTGATGCTTACACAGAGATATCACCAAGATGCAGGGATACTTACAAAATGCAATATTCAGGTAGAGTGACCTAGAGAAGTTGTTTGATTAAACCTCAGTAACTAAAGGAAGATGAGTGCATCCCTAGCAGTTACTATGAGTGCATAATGAAGGAGGAATCCTAACTCTTGTCTTTGAAATGTATTGTATGATTCAGAGATACTAGGGTGTATAAATGATACCACCTTCGTTAACTTAAAAACTATCTTCTTGATTCAATTCTGTGTGCTTCCAGTGCTAATTAAAAGCCCATCCTTTGACTCCTGGAGAGTTTCTTTGAAGTGGTGCAGCTTACAACAGGCTGTGGTTCTGAATTTCTTTCGTTCTCATTTGCTTATATTGACAACCAGTATAAATCTGAAGGCAAAAAGTAAATTTGTTCTCCCTTTAATAGGACCACTCATGCAAGGGCTCTGGGATTAGATTTTAAATTGGCACTTTTTAAACCTTTGATACTGTTACAGACTCAGTGAGCCATGTTCACCTTTCCTACAGCTAGAGGTAGCTGGAAATTAGTTTCTTCCTTTGTCAAAATATTTTCTAATAAACATTTAGCCTTTCTGCTAAAAACAGAGCAAAACACTCAACAGCTAATATAATTTATCTGAAAGTATACAGCTTTATTTCCTCTTCTAGAGAAAGAAAACAGACAAAAAATAGCTAGAACAGAGTAGACAGCATCTGGGAGTGCTGTTTGAAAGAAAATCTCGGGGAGGGGAAAGAAGAGGAAAGAAGCACCAAATGGGCAGTTTCATGCTTCTGATCACCAGTAAAGACATGCCTCCTCTTTGCACCTCCTTCTTCACCTTCCTCGGATTCCCTTGCATTATCTCTTCCCTGTGAGAAAGAAAACAGTTAAAGTCAGGTGGCAGATACATCCCTGCTGTTGTGACTGTGAGAGGACTGCTCTTCCCTTGTGACTCTTGTGGTGACAATCAAATGGGGAAGCCAGGGCAGGTGCCCTGAGCATTCTACAAGGAAATGGAGTGCATCAGTCTCTGCTGGGTTTGTCAGGGGTTTGCATGTCTGAATGTGTTGTCTCTGGAAGACATAAGTGAACTTCTCTCTGTGAACAAGGGTGAGCAGGGGCTGGAAGTGGGTTTGTGTGGTAGAGAACTGTGTAGTCATTAAATGGCTTGATTTTCACTCTGTATCCTGGATGTTTGAGTCTTCAGTGTCTCTAGGTTAGGGCTGGAGATTGTATTTAAATAGCAGTGCTCAGATATTTAAAAAAGATGCTTCCAGTATGAGACTCTTTTGTTAGTGAGTGTGTTGTAACAATCTAGGCTTTAGTATTGGTTCTCTTGGGAGATATTGGCAAGGAATTGCTGATTGCACTTTCGCTGAGTACACCTTTATAATCATTGCTATGCAAACCAGCATAAATGCTACTCCTGCAGGCACCTGTGTCCTTCAACCTCAGCAAGAATAGATCAATGCACCATGCGAAATGAGGAGGATTGTGGAAAGCCAATATACAGATCTGGGACAGAATAAGACTTCTGAGGCAGCAGAATTGGGAAAGGGAGCATACAAATAAGGAGAAACTCCCTTTGGAGGTGAAGTGCAGTCCCTATCAAAAATAAGCAAGTTTCAGACCTCTGCTCAAAGCAGTGAGCGAAATGAATTTAAGGTGCAGAAAACCTGACCAGAAGGCAGAGCAGCATCAAGATTTCTGGGCTCTTTAGCTAATTTTGCCATTGATACTATCATAGTTGCCCAGCTGGGCCTATTCTAACTTTACCTCCTTCAAATAATTTTAAAAATCAATGTATAACCTGCATTTCCCTTCAAGACTTACACAGTTTGCAAAGCCCTCTGGGATCTGCTGGACGAAGGGGACAAGAATGTCATACACACTCTGTTGGTTCCTCTCGTGGCAGGGTATATTCAGAGCAGACGGGGTTGCCAGCTCCCTGGTTCATTGTAGAGCTATTGGTTCAGTAATGAATGAGGCGGAGGAACAGACTGAGAATTCTGCACTCCAATACCCCACTGAGCCTGCTCAGATGGTAATGTGGAATGTCTGCTCTCTTCAGAGATGTAAAGTACACCATCTCAATGCAGAAAAACAGGCCTCTTAGAAAACTGTGCCTCTAGATACAAGGAAAATGGAGAAATGAAAAATTAAATGAAGCCAGTTTTTTTTTGTTTTTTTTTTTGTTTTTTTTCCCCTCAAATGAAGAGTGATCTCTCCTTGCAAATGATGAGAAGCCTGAAAGATGATGCACCAGCTGGGTACTTCTATATGGATTTAACTGGAAAGAGGACAACTAGCAGCAGCCAGTGCATCCCAGCAAGAAGGTTGCAAATAATCACATCCCTGCATCAATCATGAGCAGTAGAAATTAAGGAAATAAGGAAGAAGATAAAAGTCAATAATCTTCCCTACATTTAATGAAGTCCTTTTGGACATGTGATTTCTTCTGGGCTCTTCTAATGCATCCAGGTTTATTCTTGGTGCTGCAGCTGTTACAGATCACTATTGCTCTGGTGTGCAAAGAATGCCTAAGTCAGGTTTCATAATGTGAGGACTGCAAAGAAATACAGTAAATCATCACATCCTCCAAAACCTCTTTTGAAAAGGGTAGAACAGAACTATCTTTCTCTCCAGAATTTACCTGACACTGCTGATGTTAGAGTAAGAAGGAAAACCTAGAGTAGGCCACACCGTCAGTGCCTACTCCATTCTTTATAGAAATATGTGCTGAAATAAAATGATGTGCTCTTTTTGGCCATAGTCTGGCAAATGAGCAAACACTTGGTATTTGCTCACAGTTGTTTGACTTGGAGGTGATTCGATCAAAATCTTCATTTAATTGTGCTAACTGCCTCCAGGGCTCCCTGACCTCATGTGAGTGATGTGGAAACAGGTGATGATAGCTGCTGAGGGCTATGGCTGTAGATTCTCCCTTTAGTGAATTCATTTTAGGTGCCTGTAAGAATTTATTTCGGATTCTCATGTACTGCTTCATTTTTAAGGAGGATTGTGAACTTGGGTTAAAGCAGCAGTTTCAAATATTTTTATTTAGGTGCTGAAAAGCTGGACATGAGATGGTAATGTGTTCTTGCAGCCCAGAAAGCCAACCTGCATAAAAAGGAACATGGCCAGCAGGTCGAGGGAGGTGGTTCTGCCTGTTTATTTCTGCTCTCTGAGACCCCTCCTGGAACAGTGTCCAGCTCTGGAGCACTCAGCCCAGGAAAGACATGGACCTGTTGGAGCAAGTCCAGAGAAGGGCCACAAAAGCTGTCAGAGGGCTGGAGCACCTCTCCTATGAGGAAAGGCTGGAAGAGTTGGGGTTGTTCATCCTGGAGAAGAGAAGGCTCCAGGAAGGCCTTATTGCAGCCTTTCAGTATGTAAAGGAGATTTACAGGAAAGAAGAGACTCGTTACCAAGACCTGTAATGACAGGACAAAGGGTATCAGTTTTAAACTGAAAGAGGATATTTTGTATTGAGCATAAAGAATAATATTTTTTTAATGAGGAAAGTGGTGAGACTCTGGCAAGGTTCCCCAGGGGAGTTGTGCATGCCTCATAATTGGAAGTGTTCCAGGCCAGGTTGGATGGAACTCTGAGCAACCTGGTCTAACGAAAAGTGTCCCTGCCCATGGCAAGCAGGTTGGAATTAGATTACCTTCAAAGGTCTCTTCCCATCCAAACCATGTCAGGATTCTATGAAATTTTCCTGTGAAGAACAATGGGAAAGGGAGAAAGGAGTACAAAGGGTAAATGAGCATTACCTTCAAGAACTTTGCATTGGTGGCTGCACAAACAAAAAATCCTCTGAAGAGAAGGAAGTCCTGCTCCCTGTTACCCAGGAGATGTCTTCTGCTGCACTCATGGATTTCCAGCTTAGGCAGAATAGGAGGAGGCTAGAGAAGAGAAACTCCTAGGGCTTTCTTTGTGAGGTCTAGCAAGGAGAAAGAAGTAGACAAGCAAGAGCAAACATAAAAGGCTTCAGCCAGGAGCACTAAGAACAGTGTTACATTGCAGGTGTGTGTGCAGCCACATCTGCAACTGCCAAATCTGGCCAGCAGATTTCATCCCTCTGGTCTCAGCTCAGCCAACACTGCTACAGATTTTTGTTTTTCTGGTATGCAGGGGGCACATATCAGTTGTTTTGCTACCTAGAAAAGGAGACTTCTATTCTGGCAGGTGTGGAAATCTAAGTCCAAGACCTAAAGGAAGCCTGAATTGAGAATTAGAGGTATTAAATCACTTCAGCTGCTGCAGGGTGACATGTAACCTCAGCGTGAATGGGGTTGCTTGAGCTCCCTCCTGTGTCTACTTGTGTGATAAAGGTAGGCCTCAGTGAGAAACCTAAGCAGGGAAGACTCTTTAGTTGCCAGTTTAAAGTACTTCTCAATCTCCTGTGCTGGTAATGCAGTGATGAAGAGAGTGCAGGGGAAAGTCTAGCAGGAGGAATAAGAAATAGTCTGTTCATTCTGGGATGGGAAAAGTTAATTGCAACACAAAAATGCTATTATGGTTATAATGAGAAATCCACTTGTGGAAAGCAAAGTGTCAGGCTGAACCTGCTATTTCTGAAATTTACACAATAATTCAGGGTTTCATTTAATAAAAAACCTTGTTTAAAAATAAAGAAAAATTTTAAAGATATAAAGAGAATATTATCTCTGTTAAGGTGTTTGTGATTTTTTTTTGTCTTTCCTTTCTCAGATTTTCACTGAGACCAGAAATCGCAGTATTTCAGAATTTCAGATCAGTGGTCTTTGAAGATGATATTTTAACCCCATTTTGTCCTTTTTTCTCTTCAGTATATTATAGAATACTGGAATGAATAACTTCCAGCTGATTTCTTGTTCTGTTTCTGTGTTACTTTCATTGTTTCTTTTGCCACATCAAGCTTCCAAGGCTGAAAAAGTATTGAAGAGGTACACTGTGAGGAAAGGGAAAACACACACACTCCACAATGGAAAAAGAACAAAGCAACCCAAAATCTGTAGTTTCTCTGTGTTAAACTGCAAAATATAGAAAAGAGGAAAGAGGAGAAGAATTTTTCCTTCCCTCAAAATAAGAAAATGGAACTTGAGATGCCGTGTGGTCAAATGAAGGGCTTGTGCACCTTTAAGTTTTTCCTCGAGGTACCTGGTGAGAGCTATGAGAAGCTGCTATTGCCTTCCAACAAACCTTGCTTTCAAGGATCAACTGCTTGTAACTTTGAAATGATTTTTGAAAAGGAGTGGGGGTGGGAAACCAACCCAAAAAGCCAACAGTGTGAACGGAGAGCATGTTCTATCTTGGGATAAATTTGGGTCCAGATGCTCCCAGCCTGGTTTTTTTCATCCAGATCTGATTCAGTGTTGTGCTGTTGCCAGCCAGAGGGCAAGTGAGTGGGGTTAATAACAAGGTGTGGTCATCGGTCTCCTAACTGGCCTGAGAGAAATCATTTGGGTATCGAACTTATGTTTCTCAATTCCTTAAAAAGGACACCCCTCTTAAAAGGAGCAATCGTTTCAGCACAACCACTGTGAGGAGCAGGAGAGTGGATGCTTTCTGTGGAATATGTATCAGTATAAAGAGGTAGGAGGTGTGGGATGCCCAAAACCCGTTCAAAACTTTGCCTTTGAAATGGTGAGATAATTTCAGATCTATTTTACAAATGGAAAGAGGTTTTAAGTTCCAGGGGAAGGGAGATCAATGCTGGTTTCACCACTAGAACAATCACCTCAATCACCTTTCTCTCTGTTTGGACTACAGTCAACCCCTTCCAGATTAATAATCATAATAGAGCCTTTGAGCTTTTATCAGACCATCTGATCTGATCTAACCAGTGGATGTGAAGATGAAAGGTTAATCCCCCGGGCCATCTGCTTTTCTTTACCTTTTCTGTCTGACCGCATTGTTTCTTTGTCTTGCCTGCCCACTTTTGGCATGTCTCTTGCTGTCTCTTAACACTAATGCTGGTTTACATCTGACTCTGTGCAGAGGATGCAGCCTCTTTGAGCAGCAGCTGCCTATTCAGAGACGCTTGCAAGTTTCCTTTAGTATTTCCTCTCCTCTCCTGGCAACTCCTCTCAGTATGATTTATGAATTGCAAGCATAGTTGGGGGGTGATGCGAAGTATCAACACCTCTGAATTCCAGTGAATAGGAGCTGGGTAATTAATAATAACAAACCAGGAGTGTTTGCTTTGCATGGAGGTCACGTAGCAGAGAAGTGTTGTTCTGTATTCTTTGGGAATGGGGGAAGTGAGTCCTAACCCTTCCCTGTGCTGTTAAATCTGCATGTCATTTTCCTTGGATAATTAAGTAATTCCAGCCTTTCGAGGAGAGAGACTCCCTCCATTTCCCCTGTTAGCTTGCAGATGTAGTACATGTACCTTGCGGCAAATCAATGCTAACGATATTACTGTGCGTTATTGCAGCAATGGAGTAGAGGAAGCCCAAAGAAAAATGCTCAGCCCTTGCCAACTGCATTATGAGCATGAGGATCTTTTATGTAGCAGACTTATTAATTGTGTTTTCATTTGTGTCCCTGAATTTTAACCCTTTTGAGATTGCTCTTCTGCTTGTGAGTACATCTAAAATTGCCAAGCGTTGGGCAGAATTAGAAAAGGGAGAAAAGACAAGAGTGGTCTCTGCAGTACTGCACTGGAACCTGGACATCTGCAACAAAGCTAAGGAATAGATTTAAGCCACCAACAAAAGAAAAAAGCTTTTAAATCACTTGGTAGAATACAGAATAAATACACTCTGTGTTGGAGTAACAAATGTTGTGGTCAGGTGGTCTTTCAAGGGAAGAGGTTCCCTTGAACCTTCCCAAACCCTTCAGGTTTTTGGCCTCTCCACCCTCTGCCTGCAGCAGGTTTTGCATTGCAAAAAATCCCTGTGCAGGTTTTTCCTCTTCCTTGCCCAGATGAACTGCCTGATTTGCCCCAGTACATTTTTATTTTGTGAAGATCAATCTCCTTAACTGTTCTCATTTTCAGTCTGTCTTGAAGGCAGGGAACTTGCGTGTTGTCTTGAAGTCATAACCTGAACTTCAGAGAGGGGATCGTCTCTTTGCTGCATTTGCAGGCCTTTCCCTGGAGCCTGACAGAAACTCTAGGCATTGCTAAAGGTTAAATTATTATTAATTTAGTAATTGGCATTTTTATCATGGAAATACATACAGCTGTGATCCCTGGCCCTTGCCAGCCAGAATTCATTACACCGTGTGCAGGCTGCATGTCATTGTCTTCATGGGGCTGGTGTTATCTTTCCTAATTTCCTCTGGTGGTGTGAAACTTCAGTTGGTCCCCTGTGAGTTGAAGCTATTGGCCAAGACAGTCTGGCAAAGGCAGTAAAAGCTGCCACTTAATTCTGTCCTAATTCCTGTCTTGGAGGTGCTGGGAGCACACATTTGCCTGAGACTCCCCCCTTCAGAATGTTTCAAACTCTGTTTACTTGATATTTGATTTAACCTGACTCCTTTTAGTAGTTAGTTATTGCTGATTCAGTGCACAGGAGATCTGGGGACTGCCAGGACTGGCTTGGTAAGAAACACCTGCCTACAGCCAGCTGCCTACTGCTGTAGTTTTGTGTTATTTTTCTTTATTTCCTTTTTGATTTGTTTCTTCCATGTTAAGTATACAACCTTCCCTTCATGTTGACTAGTATAAAGTCTTTCCTCAATGCTGTAGTTCAATTTCTGTCTTGTTTGGGGTTCTTCTTAAAAGAATGGAAGGAAATAGCCATAGGTGAGAATCTTAAAAGGTGGTGTTTGTTGTGGGAGGGAAAACAGCACCAAGCTGTTGTAGGTTGAACATCCTCCTGTGAAGTCCCGCCATCAAAGCTGGGGTTGCTGCCAGACTTGTTTCTCTATAGCTTGCTGCCTTTGTGCACTCACACACAGAGAAATCACTTTGTATTTAGCTTGAATAGAGGAGAAACAATACCAGCTCCTTCCCCTTCTGAGTCTATCTCAAACTTAGGGGAAGGCAAGAGTGGAAGAGGGAAAGATTTGTCTGGAAGAGGATAAAAAACAGAAAAAGGTGCCTGGGGAGGGAACAGAGTCTTAGAGAGAGAACTGTTGCAGTGTCACTGATCACATCAGCCTCATTCTCCCAGTGTGTGCTCTGTGGGGTGGGAAAAGGTGCTTTATGTCATTCTTCTGTCTTGATTCTGCAGAAATGGAACAAGCATAGGGGAGGCTTCATGTTCACAAAGATTGTCTTTTCACAGCAAGGCAGTATTTGCACTCTGCCTTTTAGTGGCTGTAAAGCCAATCCTAAACCCTCTTAGGCATGAGGCTTCCTTAACAACCAGAAATGAAAAGCTGATGAGAGGTGCACAAAATTTCTAACAGTAAGGAAACAGTAAGGAGGATTCCTTCTCTTCATGGAACCTGCGAGACTGAGGCACACCTTGGGACTGGAAGAGAGATGAGTGTCATTCAGTCTTTCTGAATCAATGGTCATATGATGATTAGGCACATTTCTGGTTTCAATCAGCTTTTTTCCAAGTGAGGTATCTCACTACTCATAGAGTATTCTTAGATATTGTAACAACTTAAGCCATGATTCTGCCTCTCTTCATTACATGGGGCAGAGTTGGACCCAACTTCTAGATGAGTTCATTGAATTCAGAAAACAAAGAGGGGATGAAGGTTTTAATGTCCTGATGCAGAGCTCTCTAAGTGGTGCTAAGGAGCGTATTTTCAAAAACTTGGCAAATGCTTATGAAAATCCACTGTCTTACTGTGGTCCTGGATGATTTGAAATCTGGGAGACAGGGGATCCTGTATTTCTGACTGGGATCTCTAAGATAAAAATATATGGAACCTTCAATATACAGTGAATTCAACACAGTGAACTTGTGTGCTGCACAACTTATCTTTGCATATGCTGCAAATCTGTGCACTCATTTCATCCTGATAAGCTCTTTGGCATTCCTGATGATGCTGATTATCAGCAGAAGGGGATTTTCTTATCTTGGCTTTAAGATGAACAACAGAACCAAACCTTAACTAGAAACATGATTTAAAACCTGCTGAATTTCCCCTGATACTTGAAAACACCTCTGCCTGCTCTGTGCCTCTCCAAATCTCTTACCTGCACTGTGCAGGTTGTGCACCTTTTGGGCAGCCTTATCAGTGGGTGAAGATAGTGTAGCTGTCTGAGCATCCCTCAATGAAAGGGGCTCTTCTGTCTCCCGCAGATATGGTGTTCAGATAGATAAAATCAAAAGGAGGGATGCAGTCGGGTTGGTCACCAAACCTGGCACGACATCTGCTCATGCTGGTGAAGTTCTGAGCCCAAGGTGAGATTCTCAGAAGTGGTTCTGCATTCAGCTAAGGCTCTCCCTGCCACAGTCCCAGTGTGGCCTGTGGCTCCCTCTCCTGCTCTGGGGCATTGTTTCAGTGGTGTTGATCAAAGAGACAGTGATGCTGTAATGCAGTGAGGGGGATCCACTATTTGTGAGGAGCCTGTTCCAAGATCAGCTGAGATCAAGTAGTCCCACCATTGTCCCCTGATGCAGGCTGTGTAAAACGCCTCCCTAGGTGTGCTGCTATGTGGTACCTGTGTTTCTTGCTGCTGTGCTGGGCTGCTGGGCTCTCACTTCATCGTTCAGTGCAGGAACCAGACTCCCTCTTGCAGCATCTGCACAGTGTTTTCTGCAGCCCCTGTTCAGGAGCTTTGCAGCAAGTCTGTCAGTGCTATGGGCCTGCTGTGCTTCAGAGCCAGACTGTCTGCTACACACCCTGGCTGGCTGTGTTCAGGGGAAATCTGTCCCATAATGGGGGTAGTACTGCACCAGCAAAAATGGTGGAGGCCCTGCCTGCAGGTGATATTTTGTCTGAGGGTATAGGCACACTTCAGCTTTTAATGATTTTTGTTTAGGTAGATTCAGGCTTTTCCTTGGTAAACAAGACAGCATTATCACAGAGCTGCTTTGTTTTCCAGTGACTGGTCTCACATATCATAAATAGGTTAAAGTTAACTGGAGCAAGCATTGATTTTTCTTTTAGTACGTGTGGGATTTCCTCCCTTAGGAGGGCTTGAGTAGTGCAGGAGACCTTCAGGGGAGGATATGAGTGTGTGAAAAGAGTGCAGTGTAGCTGGGACATTAATTTCTTTCCCCCCCTCTCTAAATTTTCCTCTTATGATCTCTTCCTAACTCTCCCTCCTTTCTTTCGTGTTCCAGCTCCCACTCAGAAATTTCCTGGGGTGATAGTGTCTGGGAGACAGGCTCTGGGCCTCCAGGGAGGTCTGCGTGTGTGCAGTCCTGCAGGAGGAGAGGGACATGGAGCAATAGGCAGAGCTGGGCAAAACAGAAGCGTTGGGGTGCTGGGGAGCAGGTCTACAATCAACAGTGGAGGCAGTGATGGTGAAGTTATTGATATGTGTGATAGGAGGTAACACTTCACAATTATTTTTTTCCCAAATGAAAGTCACAGAATATGAAGAAAAAAAAAGAAAACCCGAGATAATCAATGCTGCTTTTGAAGGCTTTGGCAATTGCCAGGCTGTATTTGTTTCTTTCTTTAGATAGTGTCATTAGTCTTCTTCCACCCAAATCATCCCCTCCAAACAAACATAACTCCCCCAATTGCTTTTCTCTCCTTAACTGAACTCAGCTCCCCCTTGGTTATAGGCACGTTCTGCTACTTTATATTTGTGCCACAATTTGCCTTCCGGAACATTTACTTACTTGCTTACTTAGAAATCCTCTGCATTGCCTGGTGTTAGGGCATATGGTTGTCTTACATCAATTAAAAATCAACATGGTCCAACAGAACATAACACCAACCCCTGCTTCTTTGAATGGATGTTTGCAGCTGGGTGGGGATTAAAGCAGCTCATAATGGATTAGATCAGGGATTAAAACAGCCTGTAATGGATACTGTGTTGAACTATTCCATTTCTATTCTTGGATATAGACTGTGCAAATCTAGGGTTGTCAGATGACATCCTCACTGTCACCCTGTCATGCAAGAGGCCAGGTTTTGAAGCAAATCTGTTATCCCTGCAACAGGGATGGTGCAAACTGGAAAAGCCCCTTTTTCTGTGTGCTGGTGATGGGCACGCAGTTCGCGAATCGTGCAGGAGATGGGGGTGTTGCTCACATTACCTTTGTTTTCTAGAGAAGGAAAGATATTAGCACTGCTGCTGCTGTCTTTGGCACGGCGGCCTCTGCTAAGGAGAGGGAGACACGGAGCGGGGAGATCCTAATACGCAGTCCCACATCGTCAGTGGGACTCCCCCAGCTGTGCATCCTATTATTTAACAGTAACAAGCAGGCACTGGTGAAGGCATTTTAGAATTTGCTTTAGAAACACCAGAGCTTCATGTGGGTGTCTGTCTGAGAAATGAGGACTTGGGGTAATCGCACTGACATAGTTTGCACTGTGTCTGGGACTATCCCTGAGTGTGGTAGGTGTGGATGACATTCACAGAAGGTGATTGCAAGAAATGGCTCTTCAGTCTGCAGGGTAGAAAACACCTGCTATTGGAGTGGTGAAAGCACTGTCCTAAATAAAGTGTTAGGCTTCGTGGAAGTGTTCACCGTCACATTCTGTGCCATGTCCAGCACAGCTGGGCTCTTGTGGTGACAAAGAGCGATGTGGTGGACACAAAGAAATGCCTTGTGCTGGAAGATTTGTGAAATGAGGTGTGTCCACAAGTCCTGTCTTGGTGTGGTGGGCTTTGGCCATGAAGTCAAGGATGCTTCTGCACAAAGGAGTGACTGATCAGGATCTGAACAAGGACTAGATCTTAAGCAGTGTCCAGCAAGGCTGAGACGATAAATGGGTCTGGGTAGACTGCCCTGCAGGGGACTGGCTAAGTGGTGATTGCTAGCACCACAGTAGCTGTTACTCTGTGGTGCCTGGGATTCTGGATGTGCAGAGATCTTCAGGAGAAGCAGTGAGCTGCTGCTGGGTCCAGGGGGACTGCAGAAACTTTGATTATAATTTAAGAACAAGTTCTGCCTGGCGCAGCTGCAGCCTCACTGCTATAGGATGGCGTTAGGGGGGCAGTGCTTCCCCTCACAGTGCGCAGCAATGTCAAGACATTGAGGTGGCACATGTGCTGCTAATGCCGCATACCTGGGGACTCTGTTCCTGCAGCAGTCGAGTTTGGGGGGCAGTGGGGTCCTTCCTGTTCCCCACACCCTGCTGTTTGCTTACAAGCAGCAGCAGGATGCAGCCTCGGGACTGGCGTGTCCCTGTGCATGCAGGGTAGCACCTGCCACAGGTGTGTGTAACTTGTGAAATCCCCTTGCCTGAGGTTTTATGGAGCAGCTCTGGCTCAGGCCCACGTCACTGCTCCCACACAAATAAAATGTCATCTAAACATTTTGGCAGCACAGTACAAAAGGGAGCCGATTCCAAGCCAGGAATACCATCCGTTGCGTTGGGAGTGGGTGATTCGCTTCCCCTACCCCCACCTCCCACTTTCCCTCTCTGCGTCGGGAATTGTGGCTAATAAGGGGCCGTGTCTGTGGGTAGGGCCCCCGCCGCCTTCCCGAGGCTGTCAGCGCTGTTCTGTGGGCACCGGCTGCCACCACGGCCCCGCTTCCCACTCCTGCAGGACAGCCCTTTAGCGGCCGCTCCCCGTTTGCAACAGGCGGCGATGTGTGCAGCCCCTCTTCCCTCCCCCGGCTCTCTCCTCGCTCTCCCAGCGGCAGCCGGGCTGCACGGAGCCCCCATCCCGAGCCGGGCGCTCTGCAGCAGGCGCTGACCAAGCGCCGGGCAGCAGCTGGCCAGAAACCTCCCCGCTCCCCAGTGCGGGCAGAGCCAGCTCCGGTCCTGCCTCTGTCCCCCGCTCCCGCCGCTCCCTGCCGGGCTGGGAGACCCGCGATAGGCAGGAGAAACTGTTGAGCCGCCCCCGCACCGGGCCTGGCGGTGGGGAGGGGGGAGACCGCGGGCAGAGCCGCGTAGTTGGTGGATCCGTCCTTGGACGGCAAGGAATGGCTGATGCGGGAAGTGGGAGGGTGGGACGATTAAAAAAATCGCTAATTATCGACACTTTTCAGAGGGAGGAGGACAACGGGAGAAGGTCGACCGTGGGTTTGATCCGAAGAGAAAGTGCCGACGTGTTGCTGCAGTGAATCGGTCCGGAGGGACGTGGCACTGGCACAGATGGCGATGACAAGGGCGACCCACGGGGACGCCCCGCAGCCGCGGGAGGCGGCAGCCTCCCTCTCCCCTTCGCACCCTGCCATTACTCACACCTTGTCCGGGGGCTGAAGCTGCAAAGGCTTCTTGAGTTTTGCCAGCAGAAAACAGGTGTCCTGGCTAGGGGAAATGCATCCGTGTGATGGGAGCGGGAGCGCTGCACTGCCGTGACCTAAAGAAATACATCCCCCTCGCTCCTTCTCCCGACACAGTTCCGAGATGCTGCTGCAGGGAGCTGCCTGCAGATACTGCCCTCTCTTCGTTATTGGCCCCACTCAAATCCTGCTAGTCTCCCTTGCTGGACGGTGGCAAGGTTGCTGGGATCCCCACGCACAAGCGTGAGTTCCCACGGCCGGGAGGCTGCGCCTGGGACGGGCACATCCACACGCACGGAGCCGGCTCGGGAGGGATGCTGCTGGATGGCCGGGTCCGTGGGTACGCTGTTACACACGGGAGGCACCCAAGAGCCGCTCATCCCAGCTGCGGTCCCCTGTGCCCCCTTACCCGTGGCTGACATCCAGCCTTTGTGCGTACATGTACACGCACACACACAGGGCGAGGAGCACCCACACCGCTGTAAATACGAGTCTATGTACATATACATCAGGAGAAACGGGGAATGACGGCTGCTTTATCTCGGCCAGGAGCACACATACCAAATCAGGAGAAAAGGCTGGGTGATGCTCCAGCTGATTCGGTGCAGCGCGGTGTCCCGCTCCCGCCCCCGGCCCCGCTCCCGGCCCCTGGCGGCGCGGCGCGGCGCGGCGGGTGACTCGGCGGTGTATTTCAGCGGCGGCGGCGGCTTGGCAAGGCTCGGGGCTCCTCCCCCCGTGTGGTGGTACCCTCTCACTTGATCAAATCCTTGAACGTGAACAGTTTCACTGAAAAGCACTTTTGAAAAAAAAAAAAATCCAGCAACAGTAAGGAACAGAATCCAACTACCGGGGAGTTTTTTTTCCTTTTTTCCCCTCTTCTTTCCTTTTTTCTTTTTTTTTTTTTCCTGGTCATCGTCTCAGAGGCTGAGAAAGAGGGAAGAGAAAAGGGAAGAAGAAGAGGAAGAAGAAGAGCGAGAGAAAGAGGAGCCTTTTGCAAATAATAAATATTATAATTAGAATCCGGCCCCTT